>VZUI01082065.1:0-44432 GCA_013401135.1 Cettia cetti
GGCAGGCGCGGCGCGCGCGGGGCCGCCATGACGCGGAGTTGCTCCGCGCTGGGCTGCACCGCGCGCGACACCGGGCGGAGCCGCGAGCGCGGCATCTCCTTCCACCAGTGAGTGCGCCCGGGCCGCACGCGCTCCGTCCCTTCATCCCGCCGTCCCTTCACCCCGCCGTCTCCCTCTGCCGCAGGTTCCCGGTGGACGCCGCGCAGCGCCGCGAGTGGATCCGCGCCGTGAACCGCGTGGACCCGCGGAGCCGCCGGGCGTGGCGGCCCGGCCCCGGCGCCATCCTCTGCTCCCGACACTTCGCCGAAGGGGACTTCGAGCGCTACGGGCTGCGGCGGAAGCTGCGGCGGGGGGCCGTGCCCTCCCGCTTCCTCCCCTCGGTGCGGGCGGGTACCGGGCGCGCTCCCCGCTCCCCCCCGGGGGATTCCGCCGTGTGCCGTGACCTCCCCTCTTCTTCCCCCGCCAGGAGCCGCCGGGCGCCGGCCGCAGGAGGAGCAGGACGCCCGGCCGAGCGCTGAAGCAGCCGCTGCCCAGTCCCCCCGCCGGGGACCACAACTACAGCCTGCAGGGACAGCGGGCGGCCGAGCCGCCGCCGGAAGCCCCGCGGCACCAGCAGCAGCCGCCGCAGCCGCCGGCCGCCGGGAGATGCGGCCCCGCGCACCGGCGCAGGACCGTGCCGAGCATCCTCAGGGAGCTGGCGGAGAAGCGGCAACTTTCTGAAGAAATCGTGAGTTTGCTGCAGGCGCAGTTTTCAGGTACTGCTGGGGACGCTTGGTGAAGCAGAGTACGCTCCCTCGCCCCGGTTTCATGCTTTTGCTTAACCCGTGCCAAGGAAGAGGCGAGGCTCAGTGGTATTGCTGAGCCCTGCACTTCACGCCAGACTTCAGGATTGAGTTGTTCCAGAGGCCACAATGGTGCCTTGTATTCTGCAGTGCATTTGTGTTATGTATACCTCTGTTTCCAGCCATTTATTTGTTTCATTAAAGTTGACCTTTTGTGATTTTTTTAAGCAGATTTGCCTCGAGAGTTGCACAGCTGGAGGCAGATGGCAGACTACTCGCCAGAAATGAGGCAATTTGCTTGTCTTCTCCATCTCTACCATATGAAGGCCTATGATTACCTACGGAAGATTCTTCCCCTCCCTCATCCATACAGCCTGACAAAGCAAGTTTTATTTTTTTCTTTCAATCAGAATGTATTTCCAAGTACTCGTGTAGAAATAGGTGTAACAGATCTGTCCCAAAGCTGCTTTGTTGCTTCCCTGCATGGTCAGTACTTCCCTTGGCTTCCCACCACTAGGGTGGGAAAAAAACTCGGACTGTGCATGAAGGAAAGCAGGGCTGCCTTCTTTGCCCTGCATGTCTCAGCTTGCTCTGCAGCTCTGGGCATGGCTGACCATGTCCTAAGTGGTAAAAGTGCCGCCTGTTGCTTCAACTTTTCCAGAATCACGTCTTCTAATCACATCCTCCCTTTTTTCCCCCAGCTGGCTGTCTAATAAGGAGGCTGCTGCAGGCTTCAGCAGTGACATTTTTCTCCAGCTGCAGGAAAAGGTGGAGAGAGGGGATCGTGGCTACCGCGACTGCACCTTGCTGGTACAGGACGTGTCCCTGCAGAAGCAGCAGGAGTGGGACCCACAGAGCAAGCGGCTGACGGGCTTTGTTGACTTGGGAGCAGGCATCCTTGATGCTGACGAAGCTCCACTGGCGTCGGAGGCGATAATCCTCATGGCAGTTGGCATCTCGAGCCCTTGGACAGCTCCCCTTGGCTATTTCTTGGTGAGCAGCACGTCTGGCCACTTCCTAGCTCAGCTCCTTCGTCAGGCCATCAATAAGCTGAACAACATTGGGATCGTAGTCCTGGCTGTGACATCGGGAACCTCTGCTCATGGTGCTGAGACTGCCAGAGCTTTGGGGATCAGGACAGATCCCAGAAGGATTCAGTGCACTTTCCAGCATCCACCCGGTTCTGCTCACAGCATTGCATACTTCTTTGACGTTTGTCATGCCCTCCTGCTGATAAGGAACGCTCTGCAGTGCTTCCAGAAGGTAGAGTGGCTCGGTGACACCATGTGGTGGCAGCACCTGGTGGAGCTGGCAGCTTTGCGGGAGCAGAGGGTGTTGGAGCTGTGCAGTCCTGAGCCAGGCAGGGCTAGGACTAAAGGGAGTTACCACCTGAAGGTCAACCTTGCTACCCTCCTGTTCAGCGAGGGTGTTGCTGAGGCACTGGAGCACCTCCAGAAGTTGGGCCTGGCCTCGTTTCAGAACTGCAGCGGGACTGTCAAGTTTGTGCGTCTGATGAGCTCTCTGTGTGATGTATTTTATAGCAGAGGTTCCTATGGAAAGGAGACTTTGCTAGCTGGAAATTACACCAAAATAAGCAACCTCTTCGATGAGGCCAAGAGCTGCTTTGTAAACTTAACAGACTCTGTGGGGAGATACATTATTAAGAGCAAACGCAAACTGGGATTTCTGAGCTTCTTGCTCAATGCTGAAAGCCTCAAGTGGCTTTCCTCCAACTACACATGTCCAGAAGGCACTCCTTCCCACCACCTCCACACACATGCCTTCAGCCTGGATCCTCTGGAGCAGTTTCTCAGGGCCCTGCAGCAAGCCTGTGGCAGCAGTGGCAGCCCCACCTGCGCTGTGTTCCAGGCTGCTTACCACAAACTGCTGGCCAGCTGCAGCCTGACACCTGGCTCACCACACAGCAGTGGCAATGCCAGTCCCTGGGACGTGTTCCTGTCTCGGAGGAGAGCTCTGACTCTGGGCAGCATTCGTGCTCAGTATCACCCAGCTCCTGGGGGGACTCTGGCCCCAGGGTACCCCTACAGTGCAGGCCTGCTTTTGCCCAGCTCTGCCCTGAGCAATGCACTGACAGATCTGTCGCTGTACACACAGAGCCTCACCTGCACTGCTGGCTGGGTGGCTGAGCAGTTGGCCTTGGACTTGCAATGTGAGGCTTGTCTTGCCTCTCTGTTTGAGGCAGATGAGAGCAGGCTAAGATGCAGGTCAGTGCTCTACATAAAAAAGTTGGGTGGTGTCAGTCTGCCCTCGGCCAGTGTGCACCACATAACAAGCATTTCAGAACAAGTCCTAAACAGCTATGGCAAAGTAGGAGATGCCAACAAAAATACCAAGCTGTGGCATTTGGCTCTAGAACAGAAAGTCATTCAGGAGCTTCTGGGGGAAAGCCCCCTCTTTCCCACCCTCACAAACCATTTATTTGATGGGGAGCTGAGCATCAACAACCACTACACAGTCTTAGTAAAGGAAATAACACGATGTTACTTAAACATAAGAACAAGCCCCGCCCAACACCTGAATTTTAAATACCCTTGTAAAAGGCACAAATTGAAGAGACTGAAGGGAAAGCATTTGTTTCCATCACCACTGGATAGCTGTCAGTCAAGCTAAACCCACACATGGTCTGAGTACTCTGTGATTCCCAAGGATGGCTGTTCCTTGCTGAGGCTCAGTGCTGGACACATGAGGCTAGGCAACACACATGAGGAAGCACTGCTGGCAAAACTAGAGTTGATAAGCAGTGATGTTTTGGGCCACTGCAAACCCCCTAACCAGAGTTTAACTGAGCAAAGCAAGGAGGTGTACCCAATCCCCTGTTCCTTCTAGCAATCCTGCAAAGCAGCCACGTACTTCATGAAACTTGCACGGCAGGTCAGGATCAGCAGTGGTTGCTCGAGGTGCCTGGGGCAGTGGGAGGAGACTGCAGTGTCCTTGGAAGTGCTGGGTGGCTTTACTGCTGCAAGTGCTCTTGCCAGAAGAAAACTGCTAGTTGATGGGGTTGCAGGGGAATCACATGCACTAGCACTTTGATTTCACCAAAGAGATGTGCTTTACAAAAGCTGGGGCCAAGAAAGCTTGTAGAGCTTCTACTTAAATAGGAAAATAAAGATGTAAAAAGAAAGTGGCATTCAAGTTGTACATGAGCTCTAATCTCCTTTCCAACATGTCTCATCAAACAGCTAAAGATGCTGGTCAAGTCTAGATCCTCTGGAGCAGTGCTGAGCCTGTGACCAGGTTGTTGTGTCCAGTGGCATCCAGGAGCACCAATACTCTCCTCCAGAGGCAGGAATAATACATGGAGGTGCTCCAGCAGGGCAGGCATTTCAGTTCCCATTTCATGGCCCCATCCTCCCAGGGCTGGCCTGCAGCCCAGGGCACAAGGCACCCTCCTTTCAATGTTGCCACTGCTCAAAAAAGCCATAGCTTTGGTGCCACCACAGGCTTCCTCAGTTAGTTCATTTCCATGGCAAGGAAGCTGCCTCCAGTGCTTTGCCTGGAACAGCAAAGTTTGGCAGAACTGCTGCTAAGAGGTTTCACTTTGCCACGTAGAACAGAAGCTGCATCCATAGAGATGGAAGAAAACTAATTCCCACAAAACGTGCTGCTCAGTCACTTTCAAGAACCATGATGGAACTGGCATGAAAAATGGTGATCTGCCACATCCTAGGGCAGTAATAACATTAAAGGTATCATTCTGCTTACCAGTGACTTGACAAAACTGGCCCTGCTTGGTTTGGGTTTCTCCTCCTTCCCTTAGTTCTGCTGCATTCAATCCCTCAAGCTCAGCTTTGAGAACAGCAGCACCACAGGAATTCATACAATCACTGCTAGGAGGAACAAACCAGAACCTCTGGGCTTTTTTCCCCCAATCCATATATCTATGCAAAAAACCCTGTTGAAGCCATCACTGTCATGGAGCCATTCATTCTAGCTACAAGAGACTCTGCAGGAGACTATTCCCTTGCCTCTGTATGTGATTTTTGCAACATCTGACAAATGCTGCTGAAATCCCAGTGACAGATTGGTTGCAATCATGTATTGTTGGAACACTTGCATTGCCTCCCGTTCTAAGATGAGCAGTTATGAACTGTGCCATGGATTGCTGTGCATGACAGCACACCAATAACCAAGGGATATTTATCTCTGGTAGCATTTGGTCTCACACTGAAAATCCAAGCCAGTACTTGCATCAGAAGTGGACCTAGTGTTAACAATTTATTTTGATATTTCAGTCACAAACCTTCTGTGTATATTTGTCAGTGCGGAAGCAAAAGAGTGCAAAGAATCATATTTACAGAATAGTATAAATGTTTATTTTTTGTGATTTATCTGACTGTTTTATTTGTACAATATAGAAAAGTGTATTCTTTGAATAGGTCTTGTAAATATAAATTTAATTTTCTACTTTTGGATGTAAACAGAACTATAAAATGAACCCTTGCCCCATTCCCAATTATTTTTTATGTAACTGGATGAACTTGACTGTTAATCTTGTCCAGCAGTTTGATGCAAATGGCTAAGGAAGTACAAAAACCAATTAATACACTCTACGCCAGGGAGAAGGGAGAGAGGAATCCAAGCTTAATATTTGAGAAAGCTTGTTCCAAACAAAATAGAAGAACTAAGAGCATTTGATTGCACCTTCAAAGTCTTTACAAGCAAAATATTCTCCAGCAATGCCATCATACATAATTACAACTGTAATCTAAATTTCACAAGTGCTTTTTGCACACTGTATATAAATACACATCACAAAAGGTGCAATTTAGAGTAAGACACTGAATATATACAAAATCAACACAGATTGAAGTCTAAACAAAAGGCATATTGCAATCTGTTTGAAAAATAACGTAAGTAGGTATTACTTTATTCACTTACACTAATTTACATTTATACAAATCTGACTGGACAGACTATATTAGATCACTAGAAGGGAACGGAATATCCGCACTATCTACAGGTAAAGTTACCGCACTGATTTTTTAGTAAATCCAAGTCCTAATCATGAAAAAACGTGGCATTGACTTACAAGAGAGGTGGATTCCCTTTTCAGAGATTTGCACAGACATTGCTATTTATGCTCAGGGAGATATCCTTGGCAGACAGAGCCTTTCAGACAGTCACTGGCAGGTCAGACCTGATCTGTGAGCCCACCACTGCTGCTGGCTGCCTCCCAGGCCCTTCATGCCTCCCAGGCCCTTCAAGGAGGCACCAGAGAAGGGTCAAGGGCCTTCGGCTCTGTGCACAGGGCTGGAGGATGCTCCACCTCCCTGTGCACAGGGAGGTGGAGCATCCTCCCACCCCACTGCCTTCACACACAGAGGCACGTATCTCTGCTGCTGGTGTGCTTAGCCCCTACCTCTCCCCCGCCTGGCCCTACATATCTCTGTATTTACAGTTTTATAGAAGGAACACAAAATCCCTTTTGGACAAAATGTAGCTAGTTCAGGCTGCAGTGAGACAGGTAATAACAATGCCTGTGATTAAACATGGTTAATGGATGTTCATGATAGGTAAGTAACCCACCAGGTTAATTCTGCAGATGTGTTCCACTATCAAAAATGTGATCTGAGATTGCCTGTAACAAATACTGAAAAAAATCCCCTGCCTTAATCTATACCCAGCAATAGCTGATTGCTCACCATTTAGTGTAAAAGGATCTGTGTCTGTTTTTGTAGCAATCCTGATTCTGTGCTAGTACTTTTCTCTCATCACAGCTCTCACAATTATTCTAAACAACACCAAAAGAGCCCTTATGCCAAGTAAATTGCCAACATGAAGAGAAGCAGCATCCTGAACACCCGCAGCCAGGCTGAACATGATCCCTACCTGCATTTGCAAGTTGATTCAGATGCAGATTGTCATCTCCCATGACTTCAGCTTCTCAGGCCTAAACTTTTTTCCAGGGTTACAGCTTGATCCTAGAAAACACAATGGACTGCACAGCCCTACTTCCAGTGAGGGATTAGGCTGCTGCAGACCTCTGAAAAAACCAAGCTTCACCTAAACAACAGCATCAATCTGCTACACACTTAGGTAACAGTACACTGGGCAGTCAGTCTGGCATTGTGGTGTGGCTGCTCTTCCTCACTTCTCAGGACAGGCTACTGTCTTAGCCTTCCAGCTTAAGAAACACCTGAGCACTCTGCCCCATTCCTATCAAAAATTTCCCATAATGCCATTTGTCTCTATAGTCCTTGGGTCCTGCTCCAGAAACATTCTCCATGACTTGCTCAGTGCTAATCTGCAAGCAACCCCTCTGTATTATTGCCTATGTATCTCACAGTGCTCCGTGCACTAAAGCGACATGCTGTGTCAGGTCCTAAATACAAGTACTACCTTCCATTTAGATGCTTATTTCTACATATTTCCTTTCAGAGTTATCTTGGATACACTGGTGCCTCCATACTACAGGCCTATCAACAAAAGCATGACCTGGCTGTTGACGTCACCTGTGTTTTCCTGTATGCACAGTGATGCAAATCCATACACTGTAAATAATATATATTATAATAATTTATATATGCCCTTCAGACAATTATTCTGGGGGAAAGGGGAGAACACACCTAATTTTTACGAAACCCAGGGTAAAAGCTGTACATTGGGAAGAAGAACTGACCTTTAGGCATTATCTTACGTAGAAGAGGATTTAGCTAAGATTTAAAAGGCTCTACATCTTGTTATAAAAGAATTTCTTGTTTCAATCTTACATGGATCAATTTACAACAAGCACCAAATTAACAAATATTATTAAATCCTTTACGCTAAACCAAAGTGTCCCTGTGCCTTAAGTGTTCTGTTCAGTCCGCTTCCTTGTGGCTCATGTGCATGAGTCAGCAGTTCATGGCACAAGGGTCACCTTTGGACTTCCCTGCAGAGCTGATCACCCTCATCAGGCAGCGTCCAAACTCCTCCAGGATCATGCGCTCTGCTGCAGCTTTGGACTTGCCCGTCTTCTCCGCTTGCTCTGCCTGGGCCAGGAGGCATTCACAGGTTGCATCGGCCACCTCCTTGGTGACAAATGTAAAGGGCAACCTGAAACAAGGAAACATCCACTTGGTGTCTGCAAAAACACACAAAGCACCTAACTCCAGGGCTGGCAACTTTTGAGTCCCAGGACTGATGAGATTTCATCTGTCCCATTGCTCCCAAAAGCCTTTAGATAGTGAATAAGCCTCAGTTAACAGCCAAATGAACAGGTGGGTCAGAATCCCTACTGGTACACAAACAAAATGTTCCATTCGCCTGACTGCTGCCACCCCTACAGCTGACACAGACAAGGCTCAGAGATGACAAGGACATACCTGTCACACACATCAAAAACCTGCTTTAGAAACAACTCAAAGAGGGCACAGCATCCACTTACTTCCCACCACCACTGCTGAGCGCTGGTGTTGGCCTTGTCAGCAAGTCTGAGATCTGGGAAGATAACTTGGTCTTTGCAGCAGTCTGCTGCTGGACCCTGACCTCTGCAGCATCTGCTAAATGCATCAATGTCTTTCGCTCCGGGCTTTCTTCAAAATTTTTACAGCCAATGCATTTGCATATGGAAGAACACATGATTTTTGCCTGAAAGAAACAATCAAAACATAAACCTGTTGCAAGTTTGACTCCCCTTATGAGAAAATACAACAAAAAAAGGAGATCTTATTTTCATCTCTTACCAATTAACCACTAGAACAAATTCCTAAGTAGTAGTCTTCTCTCTAAATTCTTACCTCAAGTTGAGATGTCTTCCCAGATTGCATACTTAAATCGAATCATAGAATCATAGAGCATAGAATGTAAATAAGTGATTTCCCACTCATCCCTTTCTTCACCAACATCCAGTTTCCAGTGGAATTTAGACAGCTGAGTTTTGAGAAAGGTCAGTCTACATTGTCCACAGACTGATCAGTTAGCAGATGAAGTAACAGCTTTTGCTTTTGAATTCCACAGACACAGACTATCCCACAGCATCTGTGAGATGCTGCTTCAACTCCTCCTAGGGACTTGCTGCAGTAGATTTCTTTAGGAAATGGTGCTATTCAGTAAAGAACAATCCAAGCCTAAGTTCTAAGTTGCTGAATTGTTTAAAATTAAAATTACAGAACAGTAGTGACCAATTTTTCCATGCACATGGCTTTCTATGTGCAAACTGCTGGGAGAAGAGGTAACATTATAAGAATGGAAACAGAAGAGAAAACATTATAGCAATATAAGGAAGAGACAAAGCAAATGAGAGAAGTCACTACACTAAAGGGAAAAAGCTACTATTTTTCAAATGAGATAATGCTTCATACCTCATAACACTCGCAGTAGTTTTTGAGACATCCCGAGCGTTTACAGTTACACCCTTTGCTGTGCCTCCGATCCGATTCTCCTTCCTTTCCTTTCCCTATTTTGGGCTTGAAGGCTTCAGGGTTTCTGTCGAGGCAGGCCTGTCAAAGCAGACCCAAAGGGTCAGTCATTGCATGCAGGGAGCAGAATTTAGAGGAGCAATAAAAGAACTTAAGCCGTGCACATGTGGGAGGAGATCAGGGCATTATACACCCACTCTGCCCCGCTCTGGAGCTTCAGAAAAAAGAAGCTAAATAACTTTGATCCCAGAGAGCAGGGGAAGAGGCCCCTCACCTTTATTGCTTTTTGCCTATCGTTTTCATGGTCCAGGTTGTTATAACAATTTGTACAGTTGCAGTTATTGCAGAATTCACCGTTTGCGAAACAGTCACAGTACCTGAAACAGAAGATGCAGAAGGCGTTTGTACATGTTGCCCATTACATTCTGTGGGAGTACTGACTCACACTGCAGTAGCAGAAGTTTCTACTCTGGCACCAATATGGGTAAGGGTCACCCTACACTCAACTCCACACATACAAGTGGTACCAGCCTCGCTGCAGAACCAAAATCCTCTAGTGCAAGTCTAGCTGCTGTCTAAAAACACAGGTGCAGTTCAAGGGTGACCACCTGAGCTCATTCCATAGCACAGGTCCCCCAGGCACTGTAAGAATGACACTAATGAGACTTTTTCCAAGAGTGACTCTTGGGTCACCCACATATTGAGGGCCAGGCTGCTGCAGCCACCTCACAGCCAGCTCCTGACAGAGTCAGTCCAAGTCAGCCCTCAGGAGCCTTCATACAGCCAAAACAAAAGACAAGCAATTGGAGTGACAGTAAACAGGCAAACTAACCCAGCAAGGAGCTTTCTTTTGTTAGTTTTGCCCTTAAGCTGAGGTGGAAGAATAGAAAAGGAATAACAATTGGTACATCTCGGAGGCTTTGAAGCACAGGTAACCAGGGAGGGATTTGAATGATGATAAGCTGACTTTAAAAAGGGACAAATATATGAACAAAACGCAGCAAAACATGGACAGGGAAAACAAATCACGTTGCCATGCCTCTTATGTACCTCTGGTACCTACCATCAAAAACAATATCTCACCAATGCACAGACTCACAGATCTGATACATGGAAATACCACATTCATCCCCAGCTCAAACATGGCTTTAGGTCACAACAAACTCTGACATTTCAAGGTTTTCAGGACCATCTCCAACTAATAGCTAAAAACTGCTGATCCTCTTCACTTGTTTTTCAAATCCTGCTGGGGGTGTATGGTCAGGTTTTGGAGCCTAAACCTATTGCTAAACTGGCTTTCTGTGGCTTGCCCAGCCTAGCACTACATAAACTAGATTAGGGTTGCCCTGGAGCCCACTCCAATCCTTTGTCAGGTTGAATTGGATTTTGGAGATTTTTAGCATCTTGAATGGTCCAAGGGACAAACTAAATCAAAAGCTTTTACAAGCTGTAATAGCTCTCCTTTCTTTTTTTAAAGTTCAGTGGTAGAATAGTCCTGGTTTCAAAAAAAATCACCAAAAACCCAGTGCCAGCATCAATGCAGAACATAAGCGAGCAAATAACTGAGTTGACTTCTTGGTAGAGTAGGTGATGTGCCTACCTTAACATGAGCATTTGGGAAAAAATGAGCTTCCCTCCAGACAGAAAAAAAGTTTTACTAGTGAGAAAGCACCTGTGCCAGAGTGAATTAACCATTTGCTCTGCACCAATGCCCAGAACACATCAGTGACTTACAAGAATCATTTGTTTCCTAACAGCATTCTGAAAGTGCAAGTATTCCCTGTGATGCTCCCAGAATTTCCAGGGCATGTTCAGGCACCAAAACCTGAACCTCTACACATCTAACACTGGGCACTGTGAGGTCAGTCATGTATGTATAATATCTGAAAAACAGCTACACAGCTCCCTGCTACACAACAGACAAGTCTGAGACTGGGAAACACAGGGCACACCTCCCCATACAGGAGGGTGCACTACACAAAAAGACATCCAAGCTTAAGAGTTTAAACACACTTCTTAACTTGGGTTCAGATGCCATTGCATCACTTCCCCTTCAAGTACCACACCCCTGATTTCCTCTTCATTGTCTAGGAGTCAAGGAACCACTGATTAATTTCGGTATCTCCTCCCATTCCTATCCCAAAAACCATCAGTGAACTGACTTAGCCTTAAGGTGAAGAAACTCTCCTCAGCTCCAGATGCTTTTGTGTCAAATTCTTACAAATACATGGAACGGAACAGCAAAATATCTCATGGATAAGCAAGAGGCAGATCTATCAGTGAAGAATCACTTCATCAGAATTACTGTATTCAATCTTTAATAAAATATACACAGTCCAATTTTTCTGAAGTATTTGATCCAGCATGGTATTACTGATGCACTTCACCAAAGTACAGTAAATGCCCACAAACAATACCACGAGATACCATTTTGCTCACGGTACCAACAAGGCAACCAGAGATGCTGAGTGGAATTGGCTCCATCAAGCAATAAGGTACATGATGCAAAATTAGATACTTTTAAATGTTATGGTCCATATAGCTCACAGGATTTGCAAAATTACACAGGCTCTGCAACATCTCCACCAATATCCACCTTAAATCAGCATCTAGACAAAATTTCTGACATACTTAAAACCATTATATTCTGGTACTTGGCGCACATTTGTGATGTTAAAAATAAGGCTTAAAAGACAAAAACTGTACCAAGCTGTACTTACAATTTTAAACACAGAGACTTAGTACAATTGCAAGGCTTCCTGGGGCGGTTTGCAGACTCAGAAGAAATTATTCTGTGGGGGGGAAAAGAGCATTTATACACACACAGTTTATTTTTTTTTATAATAATAACTTTGAAAAAACACTTTCTATTCCTTTGTATTCCTTTATATTCTTCATAACCTTGCGTTCAGTTTTTGGCTGACTGTGTTTAAGTAACTATTATAAATAGTGCCTTTCCAACCCAGAAAGAGATGGATTATTTTGCTGCAAATTTGGATGCATGCCTGAAGTAGAAATTAGGCTTTAAAGCTAGAGGAAGCATAACTAAAAAACTGGAGTCAGAGAAACGTTACCCAAAATCCCTTCAAGTGCAGTGGGATTAGATCCAACCAAAATTCAAACAACATGATTGTGCCTTTTCTTTTGTTATACTTGAAATTTAAAAAAAACCAGAAAACAAGAAATACCCCTCTGGGATAATGGGAAAGCAAGCCAAACCATGGTATTCAGTTTTCAGATAAATTTTATAGTAGACACAGTCTTTAGCTGCTCCTAAAACTTGGATTTTGTGACACTAATCGCTTCTGATGAGATTTGCTCCATCCCTATCCAGCAATTTCTGCACGTAATACCAGGGAGATTAAATCAAACCCGTTCATTTGAATAGCTGCATCTGGATTTGGGATTAGTTCGCATCAGTTGAGGCTGCAGCAACAAAAAGCAACTTCGTGTTCACAATTTCTAGCAAACAGTAACACAAAAGGACTGTGCAGAACAGCCAAGCCTGCTGGATTAGCAAAGGGAAAATAATATACGTTAGCTGTTATTTTCATCCTTAAAGGATGCAAGATTGAAAAAACCCAAAGCCTCCTTTAAGGATCCATTTTGCTGTTTGCCTGAATTTCTGCACGTGTTAAGCATCTTACATCTTGTTCAGAACCTCTTTGCAGCAATGTTGAGAAACAGTGGAGGCCTGTAGCTCACAGCTGCTGTTGCAAATAAAAAATGAGCAACAGGGAGCTTTCAGGTCAACTTCCTGTTACGTGAGTTCAAAACACAGAAAGGGAAACAGATTTGGTCAAGAGACTGGCTCAAATGTCAGACAGATCCACACCCTTCAGTCAGAGGTAACAACCACAACACAGCACATTTGAGTGCCTTGGAGAATTCCCAAAACCAAACTCCAAGACCTCACGCTTATTCAAGCCTATTCTACAGGTTTTGGGATGTTTTCTTTTTCAAAACTCTTACCCGTTAAATGGCAGCCGTGCCTGGGACTGGACGCTGGATGTCCCTGTGAAGCCAGTGTTGCTCGCTATGGATACATAGGATGACTGTTGTAGCTAACAAAACAAAAAGGTTAATGCTTGACATGAAAGAAATTATACACAAGAGGATGTGTTGCTAGCTTTTAAATTAGCTTTCCAGATATTCCTATAAAAATAACTTGCTTTTAAGAACACGTTTAGACATTTATAGAACTTGGACCAGGTGGCAACTTCCCGCCTCCATACTTAGCATAAAAATACTATTTTAAATGATATTTTTTGTTGTCTATTACAGCGTCTAGATCCAGACAAATGACAGGGATAACACAAAACAATGTTCAGATCACAAACAGTTCCTGCTTCTAAAAACATGTTCATTTTCCCTCTGATAGAACAGAATCACTTCCTGTACAAATTAGTAGCTTCCTTTATATACAAGCCACTTACTATGAAAGTAAGCAAAATGGTTTGCATTCCAACTCCTCTGCACACCGGAACCCATCACTTATTTTTCACATTAAAAAAACCAAAATCTCATAAGAACCTGCCAAACAACACTGCTCTGGGCTACCTTCTTTAGCATTACCTACAAGCAGCAGTTTGCTCCTGTAGGGACAGGTTCTGGGGACGTATTGGCACATAGCAAGATACCTGCTGGGGCCAGGCAAACAGGGACAGGTTATGACTGGAACACAAACCTCAGGAGAAGTCCAACCCAAGCTAGTTTTAAGTAAAATCTGCAGAACTAGACTGGAAGGACACAGAAACACTCTTCAGGGTCAAACTGCAGATGTGACAAAACCAAAAAGCAGCCAGAAACCAGTTTGGTACCAGTAATGCCAGGAGCTAACAGAGTCTTTGTTTCTACAAACTTCAGCCTTCAGCAGAACATTTGATTTACTCTCCTTTACATCCTGAACATTGGTCAGATCTTGGCAAAAAGCAAAATAATAATCCCTAGGCCTCAGTTGGGGTGACTGGTAGCAGCTGCTTCTGACCCCTGGCAATGTGCTTAGCATTAACTAACACCATTTTATAATGAAGATAACCATACCCTGTGACCAAGCAGGTCACATCTACGCTCCCTTTCTCCTCATCATCAGGCCCTGAAGGTCCCAGACAAACTCATAGGATTTCTTCTTCCCCTCACTACAGGTTTCAGGATTCCTGGGCACCAAGCCAATTACTCTGTTTCTTAGTGGCCATGGAGGTTTCAGGCACCCAGACAACCAGGTGGTGGTGATTGTCAGGGAACAGGGAAGTGTAACAGCACACAGAGCAGTTATAAAATCGAGCTGTTCCAAGTCCTAAGTGATGAACCTGGACTGGAACTGCTGCTGGACACTGAGCCCTGTGACTGCCAGTGGCTAGGGTCACCTCCATTGACATCTGCTTCCTCCAAGGACCAAGTGACTTGTACTCTTTCAGATGATTTTCAAGTCTAGATTATGATTGTTAAAGTGATGAAGCAAGCTGTGTATCAAGATGTGACCCAATATGCAGAGGGTCTAGATGATTAGAAATTCCAAGTTGAGATCTAGGTGATTTGAGGAAGCTGGCATTATAAATTCTGCACTACACTACTCAAAATTGTACTACACTGATTCTGCCTATAGAAATGCTGTACTATTATGCTAATAAAAACTCCTGTTGAGGAAAAAAAAAGCTTTAACTGCAATTATGATTGCAATTAAGCGCCATCGTCATTCTGCCAAGGGTCCCTAAAAGAAACCTCAGTGTCAGGTGACAGTCACAGAGCAAGAACCTTTAAGAGAAAGGCAGAATGCTCCACAAGAGCAGCATTTGCTTAACCATCTCTGGGAAAGGCCATACCTGTGTGACATACTGAGCTGGAAGGACTGCATAGCCAACATTTCCTGTGCCAGGGGCTGGTGCCAGCACAGTGCCTGGAGGGAGGTTGGTGAGGTTGGGCTGGATCTGTGGCAGTGGAGTGGCTGGCATGATAAGTCTTTGTTGGGGCTGACTAGTAGTGACTATTTGAGAAGTTGAGTTGATTGGTTTGGGCACCACCTGCAGAGAAAAGAGCTCTTTATGAAATCAGTGTTTCAGACATTCAGAAGACACTTTTATTAGTAGAACATTTCTTTACAGAGCTGAAAGCAGACTTGTTTTCTGCCCAGCCAAAACAGGTCAGGAATATTACATGACTTAAAACTTAACTCACCTGTTTCACAGTCTGTGCTGGTACGATGGGAACTGACATACGCACCGGGGTCGCGTTCACCACCACGGGCTTCGCTGGTGTCAAGAAACAACAAGATACGAATGTGTGTTAGTCACTCCAAGTCCACAGCTCAGCCCTTCAGACTTCCACATGTGCATAACACAGAGGTACTTAACACTGTAACTCGTGGCATGCAACACCTGGGTCTGGACAACACCTTTGCAAACAGGTATTTGGCCCAGAAGCGTGTGCACACATTTCACAGCAATGGCTTAAAAAACCAGCCAGGGTGCAGACCCCCTCTGGACACTGGATTTCCCTTTATATCCCTTTTCCCTCTGAAATCTTTTATTCCATCACCACTCTGGAAAGCATGGACAGAAACCAGCAAAAACATCTGGCACTTCTAACGCAATTTACATGGAATGATCTTCACGTTACAGGAGTTTTGTCAATATGCTTGTGGGCTGTTCTGTGTTCACGCTCTTCATATAGAGGAGATGGGAGAGGCCATGAACCATTCACAAATCTGATAAACTAGGGACAAGCAACCTAAAATGCCCCCAGGATTCAGGCCCAACTACAGAGCAATTTGACACAAAGGAGCATTTTCACATACAAACCAGAGGTAGCAGCAGAATATGGAATTTATGGAAGTCTTACCACAAAACCAAGTACATCTGGCAGTCTTCACAGATCTCTGTTACGTATTCATTTTAATCGTTACAGAACAAACATGAAAGAAAAACCCAGAGACTTCAGACAGTGTAACCACCAGCACTTACCCTGTTGCAGAGGCTGAGTATTCGTACTGGGATTTTGACTGGCAGACTGGGTTGAACTACTGGCTGTTGTGGCAGTAACGAGTCTGACATAATGGAACTTGCTTCCAGGTACCTGAATCTGCTGAACATTGGGTGCAGTTGCCAAGGGAATAATTGTCTTAAATTGAGATGTACCCACTCCTCCTACAGTAATGGTCTGCACTGCTGATTTCACAGCCTGTTAAGCCAACACAGACAGCATGAAGTTACTTGTACAAAAGCAGAAAGAAAACCAGCATGCTTATTTCTCAAGTGAGCAACTCTAGCATACATTTGTATTCTTGAGAGAAAAGACAGTTACACCCTTTTTGCTTTCAAAAGTAGAACAGGTGCAAAGGGAGTAAATGCCTCTGAACAGCTCAGAGTAAACTCAGTTCCGTTTTCAATGTTCTACACCAAACAGCAGAATAAACCAGTATTTACGTGAGTAGGCTGACTCAGTCCACTTCACAAGATACAATATCTGCTCAAACTATTTCAGGTGACCACGGAGAACATGCCTCGGTTTGTTTTCCACAAACAACCAAACACAGAAGTATTTCTACTATTAAAAGCACATGGTAAGAACTTGAGGAACAGTTTGTGCTGGACTGCATCATAAAGTATCTGTGTGTGTACAAATAAGTCCTGTTAAGACTGTGATTAATCCACAGAAATCACTGTGCAACCCTTGAGAGGAAAAGGGAACAGATCCATAAACTGATGGGACATCAGAAAGAGTACAAGCTGAGAAATGAAAGAAGCAAGAACAATGAGAAGTAGCAAAACAAATTCATTAAGAAAAAAGGCAAAATGCTGAAAGGAAGGGAGCTTAGCAGACCTGTGCTACCTTATAGCTGGAGTATCAGTATATCTGGAATTTACAAGAGTTCATCTTTCCAATTGTTTTAAACTATAAACAAGAAAGTTCTATTTCATTTATACACACTCGTAAGTCTACTGGTTTGATAACAGCCTCTTTTCCCAGACTTGCTCAACCTCAGCAAGTTGAGGTTGATTGCTTTTGCTTGCAAACCTTGATTGCTTCCTTTTTCTCCTTCCATTTAACTTTTGTTAGAGCTCAGCTTTTTATTCTCACTACCTTTTACTATTGGTATTAAGCATATTGTCCTTAACATCAAGTTTAAGTATGACATTTGGTTGACAGCATGATGTGAATTCTTATGAAAACATTTTCCCAGCTGCCCAGCTTTCATCAGCTACACAAATGAAATCTCAATGTGCATATATTTTACTAAAAAATATGTGCAAATTGTTTTCTTGGGGTTTTTTTCTTAAGACACTGAAACCTTAACAAGCCAGAATATCAAAACATGCACTATGTGCAAGCAGAGTCACAGACATTATCAAAGGGAAACCAGTTCTGTCTATCACACAAATGAGCACCTGCTATCCAAGGACAACTAGGAAAATCGTAAAATTCAAGGGACAGTTCTTCTAAAGGCATGTTCTTGAGCCCAGTGAAGACAGGTGAAGCCCTTGGGTTGTGGCAGACAGCCTTGCATCAGAACTCCCACAGACATCTCCATTTCCTCACTTGGGGTGCTTGCATTAGAGAGATTTAACCTTTTAACAACTATTTTGAAAGACAGTTTTTCCTGGGGGAAAAAAAGTTCCACTCTCTATAATGTCCATATTCCCATATCAGCATTCCAATTATCTCCTGTATCAGTAAGATAAGACTGGAAAAATCTGTCTGAGTCTCTGGTCTCACGCGGTACATGTGTGTCCACTCCCAGCTGTATCTGTACTCTGGATACATTTACACCCACACACATCCCTTCATGTTACCACAACAAGAGTACAGATATTATGATAGAAAAACATTTACCTAAGACCACAAAAGAGGAAAACAGCAATAACTGTAATTTGTAAGAAAGGTAACTGTAATTTGTAAGAGAGGTCAGTTTTGTCTTGTGATTAATTAATGCAAAACTATAAAAGCTATTACAGCTGTTTTTCTAGGAATGAGACATAGGAAATAAATAATTTCTGGTTCTGTAGGTTTCAGCCCAGACCTCTACAGCAGGAATATGAACTCCACTGCAAACCTCAAATACCTGGAAAGCAGCCCTAGGCAGTGGCAGAAGAGAGAGAACCACTCAAAGAACTCCTCCTCATGTCACAGAGTTCTTCAGGTGACTTGGGAGATTCAGTACACAGAAACAAGAATTTGCACCAAATGGGGCTTTCCAGGTTGGAAAGCTGCTCTCTAACAGCATGCCCTTGTATGGGCTTGCAATGGTTTGCACCACTCAACTGGAGAGGCGTACGCTCCTCGGGGCAATACTTTTGCCAATTCCTAGGCAAACACCATTCCAAGAGCACCGTTGGACAGAGCGCTGCCAACCCATGGTCCAACACTCCAGTTTCCAGCAAGCAATGACACAGACACACCAGAAGACAAAGGAAAGTCAGTCTGTACCTGGGTGGTTGTGTGGTTGACTATGGCCTTCCCAGGGGAGGAGGGTGCTGACTGCTGCACTGTGAGGATCTGCTGTCCTAACGCTACATTCAGTGGGACGCCCACCGTCTTCTGGGGGGAGCTGGGAGGCTGGGAGGCCACTGACACCACTGTTAGCTGCTTGGCAAAACAAAAAGCAGTTTAAACCTCTGTGCAGGACACAGGACCCTGTACATATACATTCCCCTCCTCAGGGCAGTACAGCTCTCCACCAGAACAGAGCTCTTTCTGTGAACAAGGGCGCAGCATTTAACCGCAACTCACTGGAGTGCAGCTGTAACAACAGCAGATAGAACCCTTAGGAACTTGAAGGCATCACTGGTTTCCAGCACCAAAAGGCTCCTGCAGAAACCCAGCACAGCATCTGGGTGGGAGTGAGGAGTTGTCTTTTCATTTGTTTTGTCGGCGTTTTTTAAAGGAAGTTATCTCATTGAAGCCTGAGCATTGTCAAGAGGGATCTTCTAAATAAAAACGTTATAATTGGTACAATGACTATTTCATCATAAATAGGAATTTTAAAGAAAAGCTGTTCAAAAGAAAAGAAACAAAAGAATTCTCACCTCACACTACTGATTCAGTCAAAGTATAAGAACATCAGTACTTTCAAATCTACACTGCAGTTTCCCACAAAGATCCAGTCTCCTGAACACATTTCTGCGGAGTGCAGTGTTTGAACACTCTGTATAACCACACCCCTTCCAAGGCTGGTATTCTACTTTTTGTTCTAAACTTCCTTATGTTTTAAGAAAAATCAGATACTTAGAATTACATATTTACAATGAATTCAAGATATAACCCTAAAGAGTCTTTTCACACTCAGTCCTAGTTAAAAAAAGTAACTTTAGAATAAAAATTAACTTCTTTTTTATGTTGCTTCTCTTACTAATAATTGTCAAACACAAGTCTTTTACTCCATCTGTAAAACATCACTAAAGCACAGCCAAACTGAAAGAACTTTTTATTCTCTCTTTGCTTTTTATACATGATACTTAGTTTGCCCGCACTGTGCATCTTGTTGCCCTACCTCCCTTTCTCCAGCACTATTCCTCTTCTCAAAAGAATTATCAAATCTGAAACAAAGTGTCACCTTGACCTGTGCCAATCTCCAGCTCTGTGTTTGTCAAGGACCACTGCAAATCTCATTTAGCTTGGAAGTGATCAGGGAAGACTAAATTGCCTGTGCAGTAGCAGGCAATGGTTAAGAAGTGCGGACCTATTAATATTATTGAGGTCTCCTCTTAAGCTGCCTGTTGACATTTTATGAAGGCATTAAAAATAGTTTGAGTGCTTGGCTAAGAGGGAACAGCTGCTCTCAGAATCAATGCTTAGGGAATGGCAAGAAATGGCAGGAATGGGAAACTATGCAGTAATGCATATCTACTTAAAACCATAGTAAGGGAGCCAGTCAAAAAAATCTAAATTAGGGCATTACCACAGAGCATCGTGATGCAAAATGGAGACTCTGGAGATATGTTTATTATCTCTGGAGAGATAACAAAGAGGTTGTAGCAAAGACACAGAGAGCTCCATTCAGACCACTGTGCAGGAGGGATAGAAGGCTGCAGCCAGAACAGGTCCTTACCTTATTGGGGGATTTGAGAGGTGAGATAGCTATTTTATTCGGTGTCTGTTGTGTTGTTGTACTCAAAGATGATCCAATGACTCCACTCTCAGAGATCGTTATTGTCTTTGGTGGTGTCCCTGGAGCAGACTGTGAAAAAACCCTACCTATAAACAACGAAGATACCATCAGCTCCAGTTATCCCTGGTCACAGGAACCTTTAAAGCAAAGTTTTCCCTGCCATTTGTGCAATTTATCCCTACTTCTGAGAGTGTATGACCTGACAGGAAGGACACTGGCATTCTTCAAGTTAGATTTAGCAACAAAGGAGAAAATAATTGGTATTATTACAAATAAAAAGACAGTTTGCTTGGGCTTAAAAAAAGAGCCAAAATGAGCACTGAGCTTTCTGTGCCATTCAGCTGATAATTCTTGACAGCCAGGACAGCATCCTGTGGAGCAGAGCCCTCCAATACACCTGCACCACACACAAACACCCAGCCAGCTGGCAGTTTCCTGGGAAAGCCCTGGGCTGCTGCCAACATACAGAGAAACTGAGCATCTGTGGGGACTACTTCCTTTGAAACCTCAGCCATCAAAAACGAGCTGTTACAGTGACCAAGAAAAAGGTGTTTGGTCTGTCTACAATCAGCTCTGAGGTTTTTGGGGTTTTTTCTCTTCTCTGTGGATGGTTGCTTCTTTAACTGCCTAACAGTTTTTAGTCACTACCACCTATGTTTTCATGTGCGTGTCATATATTCTTTCTCTTTTTACAATGCCAAAGAAGATTAAACATCAAAAACAGCAGCTCCAAATCATGACACCAGTTTCAGGAATATTGCAAACTCCCAGAATGGAAAACATTTTTTTTTCCTCCATACTTTCTAAGTTTCTCTCCAAAGAGGGCTTGACCACTGAGCTTTCCTCTGCTCCACTTTGGTTCAGACTCATTTCTGTCATAGCTTCTGTCACCCACTCTCTTGTACTACATTTATAAAAATAAGAAAAACAAATAACTTTTCCATCCAAAATCAAGTAGTGGCATGACAAAGTCAACTGGAACTAACAAGAAAAAGCACTGCCCCCATAGAAAGCTGATTTCCTCTGAAGTCTATGTGCTCTAAAATAACCACTTTTGTGCAGTCTAACAGCACAGATAGTTGCCAGCAGCTTCTGAAGCCACATGCAACCTGAAGAAAGTCAGTCTGTGGGGAATTTCACCATCTAGAGGTTTCAATCTTTTGAGTTATTTTCTTGGTGACAGCTTTCCCTTTTTCACTACATCTCCTCTGTACCCCTTGGTATCAGCTTCCTAAACAGAATCTTATATTGACAAGTCTTTTAAGTTTCCAACTTCCACCTCAGCTTGCAGGAATTTCCAGGCAATTAAAAATATTTATCAGATTCATGACAACATGCATAGAAAATCAAAATACAAATCACAAATGTCACACCTTCCCTAAAGTGATGCCAGCCTCCCAAAGGTGGAAAGCTGTGCTGGCTGTTTGGAATGGTGAGGGAAAAAACCAGGATTTAAAGATTTTCCTCTCAATTAGTGAAGCAACTTTACCTCTCAGTGATGCTTCTCTCAGGCACAGGTGATTTTTCAAAATACTGATTTAAAAACTGCAAGTAATTTCTAATGTTTTTTGGGTTGGGTTTTTGTTTGTTTGGATTTTTTTTTAAACACAAAAAACTAATTGAAGTACTTATAAGAAGCGCAATCTTCTTACACATCTATATATTTGGCAAAGGGACAAACTGAGGAGTGGGATGGGGAATTCCTCTTTCATCTGAAACACATGTCAGGCTGCAGGCAGCCTGACAACTCAAGAAAAAGATTATCTTCTAGCTATAGGGCACTCACTGGCATCTATCAGTGTTCTGAATATAGGAGATAGTTGCATCATTTTTAAAACCAGCTCAAGTCCCAGGGCTGTAAAGACTTGAAAAAGTTGTTTAAATATGTGGAAAAGTTTTTAAAGCCTATTTAGGCTGATCAATCTGTAAGCAGCTAAAGACATACTTCAAAGCTCTAAAGACAACTCCAGCTTCCTACATTTACATTTGTCTTTTTCAGAAAAATTAGATGTCTAAGATGTTTAGCAACAGATACACTGCCATTATAAACAAGATATTACAAGAATTAAAGATTTTTTTCTTTAATTCTGTTGGTGTTTTTGCTGTTTTTCTGTGGTCGGTTGGGCTTTTTTTTTTTTTTTTTTAATAAGAATATATAGAATTGTTTT
This sequence comes from Cettia cetti, assembly GCA_013401135.1. Classification (NCBI taxonomy): domain Eukaryota; kingdom Metazoa; phylum Chordata; class Aves; order Passeriformes; family Sylviidae; genus Cettia; species Cettia cetti. The sequence continues at coordinate 22,415 of VZUI01082065.1, forward strand.
CCAAGGAGAAAGACCATTTGTTATTTGCCTTTCTTAGACACTTCTGTGATGGCTATTTTTAAAGTGGGTGAGCAACTTAAAACAACACAGCTTTCTTCATTCAAACATTGTTACTTGCATATAAGCAGATTAAAGTAATACAAAAGCATGTGTCTCCCTTTCCCCTGGTGTATTTATATACTGTTTCTATAAATACTTCCTGTTCATCAAGTAATCTTTTCTGTGGCTCTAGGGTATTTTTTTCTCCTCCCCAAAATCCATGAAGTAAAAGTACCTTGCAGTAAAAGCAACTCTGCAATTACCAAGATTATTCTAAATGAGCAAGTATAAAGGTACCAACAACTGCATTTATCTGCTTCTACACAAAAAGTTTTCTGATTTTTTTTTCAATTGCTTGAGGTACTTTGACAGAAACTACTGTAAAATTGTTGAGACAGAAGAATTTCTACAATTACCATTTCTTTGAAAAGCCTTTAAAAAATGGTAAAGCAAAACAAGTCAAAGTAGTACAACCTGCAATGACTGGTGACACTTGAGTGGTCTGCCCTGTAACAGCTTTGCTATTGATTGGTTTTGCAAATATCAGCTTGGTGATCACCGGGCCAGAAGTTGGGGTTCGAGTCTTCTTCGCAATCTAAAAGATGGAGGAAAAAAGATCTAAAGTAACTTGAGCATTTTGGATCTAAATTACTGTATTGTTAATTACATTAGAAAATAGAAAGGGCAATACTTGCACACATAGTTAGAAGAATAACTGCATGTCTTGCATTTCATCTCCATTTCTCCTTATGGAAAGAACTAGGAGATTATAGCTGACACTTCAGAATGCCAGCTACCAAAGGAGGACAGCCAAATCCCTCTCAGCTTTTTCAGAAAATGGCTCTCTGTGCAAACATCTCATCTTCAAGATGCTGAAATTATTTCCTACATGTTGTTGGTCTACATAAAAATGTTAAAATTAAATGCACAACTCTCAGTATTTGAAGCTGCAAATGAAGTCACTTCTTTTTAAGGCAACCAGGACAAAACTCGTCCCTCAGTGATTTAAATATGACCACTACTGCTCTGAAACATCTCTTGACCATTTTGACATAGCAGCACACTTGTTTTGCAAATGGGGAAAATGCTTTCTGCAACAGTTCCCCAAATGTACATGGATCATCAGTGCCTGAAAGTTTTGAGTACTCACTAGCCAAGAACAAATCACTTGGCTACCTCCAGGTACAAAGGGATCTATTTTCATATTGTAATCCAGTCTCCTAAAACACAGCTGGACCAAGAACATGTACAGCAATTCAATGACAGATCCCTTCAGCTTGAAATCTTTGTAAGCAGAACTATATAGTCCTAAAAGTTTTAAAGAAGACTTTTCCCCCTTTTCCACACTGAGAGAAGTTAACTACCAGATGCATTTATTCCAAAGTTTTTATACACTGGCACCAGGCTAATGAACAATTCAAATTAGAGGTTGACTTTTTCCAAAGACTTTTAACCTGCTGGACGCAGGGGCTGCCTGTGGATGTGGCCTGAGTCTAGGTGAGCACACTGGAAGGCGTTACTGAAGCCCTCATACCTGCCCACCCCACAGGTCAGGCACATCCTGCCTCCTTTCCCCCACACACCCTCAGGCACATCCCACGGGCACCAGCCATCAATTCCAGCAATACCCAGAGGTACAACAAACATCCACGTGGGGAGCCACCTCTCAAGGGCACTGAGCCACCTTTATTACTCAAGCAGCTAAATCAGAAATCTGCCTGACATGCAAAGATAAAGAGCTGACAACTACTTTCGACAGCCTGAGAAAGTCACAAACGCTCAAATGAAGCAATTGAGTAGGCTGGAAGTTATGGTTTCCTACACAAAACCCTATCTATAGAATTTGTTGCCTGAAAACACCTTTTTTACAACCACATAAGGCAAAAACATTCAAAGTATTCAGCAGTACATAACAAATTCCTCAGCTGCTCTACAAAAAGCACATGTGAGGTTGCCCCAGTTCCCAGCAGCACAGTCATGGCACAGCCAGGAAAGCTGGAGCTTCTCTCTGCTATGGCACTGGAGCCCTCCAGGCTGCTGTGGAAAGCCAAAGCACCTCTGTATGCCCAAGCTACACCCAGCCAGGCAAACTAGCAAGGGGCAGCTCTGACACCAGGCACTTCCAGAGAATGGATTCCTCATATAAAGGAAGCCATGTGCTACTCCACAGTTACACTACAAGTGCTCCTCAGAGGAAAGCTCCATCTCAGAGTAAATATGCTGCTCCTTAGGCACAGTAGGTGCTCTATGTGTGATGTACAATTGTCAAGGCTTTAAAATGAAATAGAGAAGAAATAAACCTGTTCTTTTTGGAGATATATTAACTAAAACTTTGAAACGTAAGTTGTTTGAAGAAGGAAGCTTCATTCACAGCCCCATTCACAAATTTAACTCAAAGCCATGTTTAAATTTTAAGGATTCAATTATCTGAGCACACATACAGCTGATGGATGAGCAGGCATTTAATCTGTAATTTTTTTTCAGCTTGGACACGCTTTAATTTCTGATCAATTGTACACATTCATCTGCTTGATTTGAGATTTTTGTTTTGCTTAAATTAATCTTACCTTGCCATAAAGTATTATTGCCATTCAATTCCTATTGCTTTTTCTCTGAAGTGAGAGCAAAGTCTGGCTCAGAACATGATGAACGTTCAGCAGGAACAGCCAGCTCTGGATAACAGCAGTTGTTTCCCAGTAAAAGTCAATAAATGTGCTTAAATCACTTACACGAATGCATGTAAAATATTATTGGACCATTAACATCAAGTATTTCAGAAAAAAACCTTAAAAATCCCAAAATAACAGGTCAACACAAGAAGCCCTGCTTCCCTCATACTTAACTTGCAGTATCCTCCTCTAATAAATTTCCCCCTGCTTTTTAGGTGAAGTGTTTGTCTGCAAAGAGGGAGGTCTAAATAAACAAGTGAATCCCCTCAGGGCTTAGGAAACAGCAAGACAAATGTGTATGGTTATAAATGAGGAACAGCACTCCTGCCCTTACCTGTTGCCAAGCAAGCCTTTCTGAGGTTTATGGCACTGGATAAGCCCAGGCAACCGAAGCTTCTCAACCAGTGGGAAACTCACTGCCCATTTCAGTAAAGGTTGGAGAAACCAGAGGAAATAATCAAGATGCTCCTTTAATACTTCAGAATGGGCAACTTCTCTGGAGCACTCTGTCATTGCATGTACTGATCTCAAGGAGCTTAATATTGTCCCCCCACCTATGTAAGCAAGCCTGCCCTCTGCAAGTTACTTTGAGTTAGACTGCAAATATATTCCCTGGAGCAGCAAGCTCTTCCTTAAGAATATTATGTTTAAGAGCACACACCAACATTCTTTCCCCTACAGAAGTCCAGAGATTTACTTGCAGGCAATTTGACTTCAAGGGTCAAGTTATGTCTTCCTAAACACTCTCCACTAAAGATGAACTAGCAAGCTGATATGGTCTTTGTTTTCAGACTCTTCTCTTCATATAGAAATAGGCATACTCATATCTCACATTTAGTGCTGGATATCCACAGTCAGCCACCACAAAGGAGATAATACACTATAAATCCACTCCCATAAATCCACTCCCTAGACGACCTCTTGGGAGCCTGTCCATGTACCCACTTTCTATGTAACTTACATTTAGCATAGTATAAAAAATCAGGGACTCTAGAAATAGAAAATAACACCTTAACTTCAGAGACAAAGAAAGTAAGCATTCCAAATGGGAGTTTGAAGTTACAGAGTGAGTGCACAAGATCCCTTTTCCATAATGAAATAAAGCCATAGTGATGGCTTAGCAGCTGCCTTGCCACGGTAGCAACAATGCTATGGACACTGTTAAAACCAGAGCCAGTTACAACACAAAACAAGCACAAGTCAGACTTAATGGCAGCCATGGTGATGTGTCTGGAACACCTGGTTCAGTTACATGTCAGGCCAAACTCCTGCTTAATGAACCTGGACTAAAGTAGTAGAGTAGCAGGCACACCACCACTTTTAAGGCTGTAGGCAGGCAGGAGCCACAGGCTGAAAGCAGATGAAACTGCCCAGCAGTTTTTTTCCACATATCCATGGCACTAGTTTCAACTAAATCAGGACAAGCCGCTAAGGACAGTAATTAACCTCTGGATATAGATAAGGACAAAGGCTCTGCCACACTTAACACCTCACAGTCTCACACATCTAGAACTATATGAGGATGAGTCCTCAAATTCCAAGAAACATTTTGCGGAACTCTACCAATTATGCCTCAGGTGCTGAGATTTCAACTATCACAATGAGACTACAAGATTAGATTAGATTAGATGTCAAGGCAATTGAGTTTCTCTAATGATATGCAAAGCCCCTATGACAGTGACCACAAGAACTGATAAGAACTCTTTGTCATCTAATCTGTACCAGTTCACTTCTCAGCACCAAGTCAGTCTTGTGCTGCCCTCCATCTGAAATACCTGGTTCACCAAGCCACAAGAGATAAGTTACACAAGACCCATGGGGAGTCAAGGAGGCGTTCACAGCCTCCTTTTCCACTCACAGAAAGCTTAAGGGGCTCATTCAGGGTGTGGGGTAAATGAATCACTTCATTTTCTAAGACAGCGACTCAAGGTGTGGGTTACCTCCTCTGACATCCAGGCTAGAGTAGAGAGCCAGAATCTCTCAGCCAGCTTCATAGAAATTTTCTACAGGGAAAAGCACTGTCTGTGAAGTGCTAACACAATCATTTCCCCTGCAATATCCGGTTCTAACCCTGTCTTCTTGCTTTTCATTTCTACTCCCTCCTCTTCTTGTGGGAAAAAAAGAATGTCAATTGCTAACAATTCAATCTATTGTGCAAAAGGAACCAATGGCTTAACAAAAAGAAACCACAAAGAAACAAATTTACCCAAACTGCAATTAACGAGATTTAGAAATGGATGCAAGTCCACTAGTAAGAGCTCCTGCTAAGGAATGTGTAGGATTCCCAAAGGCAAATCGCAGAGGTCCATGGCAAAGTTGCTGATTTCAGTCACTGACAGCACAAATCATCTCATGCAAAGAAAAACCACATCACAGCTAAATCCTTCTCAGTTTCCTATATCTGTCATTTGGCAGTGAATAATTAAGTCAAATAACAGGAACTGATCCACTCTTAAATGTTCCTATGATGACTAAAGAGCAGAGACTTCCTTGAAAACTATAGTGACAATCATTTATGTTTTAAATGTCCATTATTAAATATATTTCCAGGTAGGATGTAGCAACAAAAAAGGAGAAAGTAGAAATTGGTAGAGGAATCATATGCGACTTGAGAGAAAATATTCAAAATTGATCTTATTCACCTGTCATGAAATACTCATCAAGGAACATTTGGCTAATAAAATGTTTTAGACTTTGTCATTTTTATGTACAGCTGATTATTTTTAATAGTATACTTAAGAGTTTAATTTCTCATTTCATTTAGACAGTAAAATAAATATTTTTCCATCATGACCTGCATTGAGTTCTACTTGTCCTTCACTTTAAGAGGTCTTATTTCTGTCTCACTGCCAATAGAACAAAGTCACTCACATTTAGTTCTGCCACACAGCAGATGAGAATCAGACCCTTTGGGTCATAACCCAAGTCTTTTCAACACATTTTCAGATCCAAGAGTCTCTGGTTTCAAATATCTCAAAATCCATGCCAGGAATTGGGAACAAAACCTTAAATGTTTAGCTTATGACAGTGTCTAGTCCATCACAGTCTATTAACAAGCTTAACTAGATTTGAGGCAAACAAGATACACCTTTCTGTTCTTTTTCAGGTGCTAGTAGTTTTTTTCAGAGAGTTTATTTAAACAAACTGAGCATAATAGGGAGAAGCTACTCTTCCATAAAGGAGTATACTTTGAATAAAGAACAACAGGCATATAGAGTTGAATTCAGTCTTCCTGAAAGTATGTAGAATTTATTTTTATAAAATGAAAATGAGAAAATTATCTTCAATTTACTGAATAGTTCGCTTTCTCTGAGGCAAACCCTAAATTTCTAGACAGCAGCTAGAGGCAAACAGCATAAAATGGCAAACGCATCCACAGATGAAAGCATGGGCTAAGAGCAGCATTGTATTTTTTAATACAAAGAATAAATGCAAAGGCTGAAAGCAACAGTGTGTCAATCAGTGCAGGAAACAGACAACAATTGCAGCAACAGAACTGGTTTTAAGACGTTTCATCAGCGTAACTCATTTTACCTGTACTGTTTTTACTTGCTGGGACTGCAAGACAGAGGGCTGGGCCGCAGTGTTTATCAGCTGACTTCCCTGCGTCAAAGCTGAGACACCCACAACAGGTTTCACTTCCGACCGACCTCCAATGACAACTTTGATCTGCTGGCCTTGTACCTTGGAGTCTCCACCCTGGGCTGGGGACACGGCCTTCTGCGACTGCGGGAGCTGGCTGTGGGGTAATGCTAAAACAATAGGCTGCCCAGACTTGCCCAAAGTTGTTACAATCAGCTTTTGCCCTTCCGGTTTAATACTCTGACTGCCTATTTTAATATCAGTGGCCTTGTTCAGAATAATCTGATTAGCTGAGATAGTGACAGGGGTCTGAGCACCAAGTTTATGGAGGCCACCTGGAAAGGCAGGCTTTACAGCTGCATTCACATCAGGGTTTGGGGCTGTGGTGGTCAGTGCTGCATCTCCTGAGTGGCTGCTGGGCACAGGAACTGATTCCGTGGTGACTGTGGCTGTAGACGTGGCTGAGGAGTCGCTGGTGGAGCTTATGTTCACTATTTCTTCCAGTTCTGTTTCCATGGGAATGGACTCTCCCATCGGTGAAGACACGATAACCGCCTCGATGCTGTCGTCTTCCACCAGAGTTATGCCGGTGTCCATGATTTCCTCAGGGAGCAAGCTGTTGACTTCTGCTGAAACCACCTCCATTTTTGTAGCTGTGGCAGTGATGGCCGGAGCAGGTACTGCAACATTTTAAAAAGTTATTGGCTTCCAGAAAACATATATTTTCAAAGCTTTATGAATAATATTACCAAAGAAGGAAATATAGTAAAATTTTTTCAGACTGAAAGTATTGTGCATGCACAGAAGGGATATCATGGGGAAAAAAAACCAACTTATCAAAACATTAAGTTAATTTACTCTCTGAATTACTAAGCTGAACTTACTCTCAATAATAACTTACATCAAATCTTTACCCTATCATTCACTAAAGTCAAATGAAGGCATTATCAGTCCACTCCTCACAACACAGTACACAAAGAAGCGGTGCTTCCCCCCTGAAGATATGGGCCCAGACATTTATATTCACTAAAGTATAAGCAAGAGTTAAACAGCTTTAAAAAAATCTAATAGATGACAATGTCTTCTCATACATGCCAACATTGATTAGCAGGTTATCTTGCTCAAAAAACTTGTTATCCATACCAGACATAACATTCTTGCCAAATTTTCATTTTGGAAATTTCAGAAAAACAAATGACTGTTTAGTGATGGACTTGAACAACCCCAAAAGCTCAATCACCCACCACAGGATCAAGCCAAAGCCCTGCCACTCACAAGATGAAGAGATAATCTCTTGATGCTGACTATGAAAAGAAGAGCTAAGTAATTTTTTTACCTCAATACTCACCAGAAAATATAACAGACAAATTCACAATAAATTTGAAAAGTGTCCTAAACACTAAACAAATAACACACCATATGAAAAAAATGGAATTGTTTTTAAGAGTACCCAAATTACATATTAAACAAACCTCTGCAGCGAGATTCAAAGCCAGGGTCACTTCCACTTGAGAAACTTTACAGACATTGCTGGAAATGGTCACATTGTACCATTCCCCTAAAGCTGTATCACTGTCAAGAGTCTGCAAACAGATCAGCTTAATAAGGCATTTTCTGCACTTGCTGACCCCATGAGCACACTTGGGCACCGGATGGGTGAGCACACCACGTGGGTCTGCCTACATGCTCCTGAGTACTAATTATAAGCTCAAGGGGACAAAATCCTTGCAAATTCTGTTTCCTACTTGCTAGGAAAAGCAGAGCTCAGTTTTAATACTAATTCATGAGGAACCGTGCCAGTAAAAACACTGACCAAATGCCGAGGTGACATTGTTTCCTCTGGAGTCATTGTGGGCCCATTTTGTACAGCAGCTAACTAGAGAACAGCTGCTTTTCACCCACAAGGTGGAAGGATTGAGGAAAAAAAAGCCCTGCTAGAATTACAGTTTCCATGCCGAGCTCCAGAGGCTATGCTGGAGCAGTCCTGGCCTCCCTGATTGCCAAGGGTGCCACTGACCCTCCTCACCTCCGAGTGCCAGCCAGATCAAACTGCGCTGACACTCAAGAAGCCTGAGCTCTGAAAGAACTCCATAGACAGTCAAACTCACAGCTCACTTACTGGCAGCCATTTAAAGACACAAAGTTATCTGATGTCACTGCCAGAAATACCTCCTTTGGAAAGCATTTCTCCCACAGTAATGCCTGCACAGTGATGCCAGCCCTGGTAAGCAGCCCCAGACAAAACAGCCAACTCCTAGGGACACATTAGTAATAGTATCACATTGCTGCCTTAAAGTCAAATAGGTTAACTGCATAGATGATTACTCAAAATAGGAATAGTAAAAGTAGACTGTTTTGATGACAGCATATGTTAAGGCCACTAGGTCTTCTTCTGAGCTGTGTCACTTGACTGTCGCCTCGGCAATTTGCAAAGGTTTGTGGCTCAGATAGTACAACTTCCAACTATTTCAGACAAAAAACCTAAACCTCAAACCAAACCATCATCCTGTTCTATACTGATATGCACACAGGGCTTGGATCCACAAGTTAGACTCCTAGTGTCAAGCACAATCCATGTAATAATTGCCTCCAAGTTTGAAAAGGAGAGAATCATCTAAATTAGCCAGTGGGAAAACTACCTCACTCTGTAATTATAAAAAGTTTTAAATAACTTGCTTTTGGTTTGCATTTGTATGTTTTTTTCCCCAAGAAGAAAGGCCATTCTTAGTATCTTTGAACAGTATGGCCAAAAAATACTTAAAATATATCTAAGTAGTTTTATAGTTCATCAGTTATTTGCATTCTTTATCCTTGCCATTTGGTTATGTTACAAAGCAGCAAGTGGTTATTTAATACCTATATCTACTTGACAATATATTTATATTAAAATACATACATTTTAAACAGCTTTTAAACATTTGAGTCCCAACTAACCATTGCAAGTTAGAATGCAGAAGAAAAAGAAATACATCACATCAAGTCTGGAACCAGAAAGTGAGAAGTGAAAAAGAAAGAAACGTTACTCATAGTTACTGGATTAACAGCTTATGGCAATCACATTGGAAGATTTTGCAGTTATCAGGTCATTTTAAATTTAGCTTCCATTAATGTATTCAGCTAGTGTGCTTAACAACAGCAAAAAAGAACCATAACACAACCCACTTGTTCAATTTCTTCACTGCATACTGGACATGACTGAAACAGATACATGAAAGGCAACAATGAAAATTTCTGGCTATACCAGAGGCTGCTGTCAAAGGCAACTTCAACATCCCTGCAGATTTTTTCTTCTTGGTATCTAGCCAGGATTTCTCAACAGTTCAGCTGTTTATTTTTTACTAATGCTTTTATATAGTTTCCATTTTTCCAGCTCCTCTACTAAAGTGATTATCAACAGTAAAAGCACGCCAACCTCTTTTAAGATCCTAACAGACTTGAGATTGTCAAGAAAGGGCAGAGAATAGTTTTAACTATTTAAACCCCTGAAATATTCCTTCACTTCAGTAGTTATGCTTTGAGTACTGAACAATGCACCAGCTCTAGCTACAACCCCTTGAAGAGATGCCTCACTAATAGGTGTTTACCTAAAATACGAAGGAAAAAACCAATCTAGACCAAGCAAGTTTTAAGCTTCAGATTGGGAAACTCAACAAATATCCTTGGTTCAGATTACTAAGCAGATAATTCTAGCCTAAAAAATAATGGCCATACAATTAAATTTTAAAAAAATCTCATAATGAAGATTTGGAAACATAGATAGCTCAGGATACCAAACCAGTGAAACATAAAAAAAAGTTAGGGACTAAAGCATATTGCTACATATCATGCTAGGCATGGTAAGGAGGAGCAAACTCTCAGCTTGAGCAAACCACCCATGATCATCTTACTCATAAAACAGATTCCTCTTCTTGATATCCCCAAAGAACAAAATATATATGATGGTGTAAAGGATAAAGAGGATTTGTAAGGAAGACGATAAAGAAGATCAGGATTGCTGGCAAAAATCCATAATGGTGTCTGACAGGTATCTGTGAATTTTGATCTTTCTCTGTCACTAGCATTTCAATTCAAAATCTCTAAGCAACTCTGTTTAAAGTATTGAGATCAACAATATCAACATCTTTGTTGATAAAATGCCAGAACAGCCACACTAAACAATGAAATATATATATATATAACAAAGCACAGTGATCTGCAAAGAAATGAACAAATGGCAAGACATAACAATGCTTGTACTTTACAGTAACTGCATTACATGCAGAAACGTCTCAATTTCACTAAGAACAGCGTTTCAGCCTGCAACCTTGAGCAGTTTGAGTAGGGTGACATGTTACAAAACCATTAGCAAGGCTATGCACTGCAAGCACAACACATGTTCATAGATTCAGATTCTACAGAAACAAGGCTGCTGAGACCAGCTTTACATGAATTCCTGCGAAGGTGATGCATGTTGTTAGCAAGGCCACAACAACGAAGCAGAGGGCCAAGGATTCATCACCATTTGCGGCTGCTTTAGCAATCCCCTTCCCATTATCTTCCCGGTGCACAGCACTGGCTTGGTGGTGCTCAGCCATGGAACACTCTGGTATAACCTGACAGATTTAGGAACACTGGTCAGACCTGCCTTAAGTCATTGACAATACTAATTTTTTAACCAAATTCTCAAGTGTCACTTTCACCAGAAAGTAAGGAAATCAAATCAGTAACAGCTTTTGTATGAACACTTCTTGAAGTACAAAACAAACCCGCATCACGCAAAATCAAAAGCCGCATAAATGCAATACACCTAAGGTACCCCTGAAGCAGCAGGGATTCTCTTGGGACCAGGAAGAAAATGCTAAGTGAAACTAAGTATCATTGCCAGATACAGCAGTATCTGTTAGCAGTTCTTTAAAGCTGGGACTAATACATGTAAGAGCAGCACCCCTAAGAGCCAGCAAGCCCACATACTTCTGAGCTAAAACCCTGCAAAAACCCTCAAAAAGATGTATGAAGAGCAACGAAGCCTGCACTCAAGAAAGGGGAGAATGAGGCTGAAAACCTGAGTGAGATGAATGGCAGAAAAGTAAGAGTGGACAACCTAACAAGTAATTGTTCGCTGCAGGTACAGTGGACTATAATCAAAATGAACACAAAAGAATCAGGACCAACAGTTAGTCAGTAAAAAAGGAGTAATATTTGTAATTTCCATTGTTGAGACAAATGTACCAACACCATCTCTTCTCTTTCCAATCAAGGTGCAGCCGAGGACCACCAGCAGGCAATGGCTCACACGTGAGGAGTTTAAAACTCAAAAATCCCACATTACACAGTCACATTCATAAAATTGGCATATTTAAATTCCAACTAGCAACAGTTTAAAAACACAATATATTTTATTCCTAAGTCCATTCATTAGAACAAAGACAAGAGCAGGAAGAAAGAGGGGAAATACAGAATGGACCCTTAATGATTTAAGTGAGAAACATGAGATGCTGTCAACCACATTTCAGTTGCTTAAAGGCTTTTCAAATTTTTCAGCTTCTGCTTATCTGCTCTCTCCAATACTGACAGATATGTAAACTTCTGAAGGCTGCAGAGCTGAAGAAATCCGATTTTTGGGGGCCTTAATACCTAGAGATTAAGCAATTTGAAATGCCCAGGCCTCAAGTGCCAGTGCCTAGACCTTTCTGCTGGGGCAGGGACAGGTAGCAGACCCGTCTGCAAAAGGTGTGCCCAGGTGTTGGATCTCCTGCAGCACGTGGTAGGAAAGAGTTGGATGGCTGGTTACAAGCACAGGCTGCAGGAGACTCAGTCTGCAGCAAAAGAGCCAAAAACTCCCCCACCAGCACACCCAGAAGGGACAGGGGAAATAATGCTGAAGAATGGAGGCTTGCAATGGCAAGGACTGCAAGGAGGAAGAGACTTCTCCCAAAGGCTGAGGTGCCCTTGCCAATCAGCTTTGCTGCTCTGCAGACTAAAGAGGAAACACCCATCACACCAGGGAAGATGCTGGAGCTCAGGCAGCCCCATCTATTCCCTTTGGCACCAGCAGGGGTTTTGGTGCTCAGACCGTGGGACTCGCTCGGAGAAACCTGGTCTGTGGGGGGTCCATCTGACACAGAAAGGAAAAAGATCTTCATTCATAGGCTTGTCTGGATGGTGAGCAGGGTTTTAAATTAAAGTTGTCAGAAGAGGGAAACAGAGGGTTGTGATCTGGAGCAGAGTCTGGTTGGAGGCCTGTAGCCAGCAGTGTTTTCCAGGAAGTCAATACTGGGTCTGGTCCTGCTGAACTTGCTAAATGACCTGGGTGAAGGGACAGAGTGCATCCTCAGCAAGTTTGTGGATGAGAGCCACGCTGGGAGTTGTGGCTAATACATCAAGAGGTTGTGTTACAATTCCGTGAGACTAATGAAATTCATCAAAAGTAAGTGCAGGGTCCTACACTGGGTGTGGAATAATCCCACACACCAGTACAGGCCAGGGGCTGACCTGCTGGAAAGCAGCTCTGTGGAGAAGGACTGGGGAGTTCGAGGGGAGAAGGTCCATGCAAGCCAGCAGAATGTGCTCCTCTGGCCAAGAAGGCCAATGGTATCCTGGTGTGAGTTAGGAACAGCGGGGTCACTATCTAAAACTGCTGCCCAGAGAGGTCATGGAGTGTCCTTTTCTGCAGAAACCCCCTCGACACAAACACAGGTAGCCTGCCCTAAGTTCACTTGGACTAGCTGATATCCAGAGGACCTTTCCAACCCTAACCATTCTGTGATTCTGAGAACAGCTGGAAGCTGCAACAATCTAAATACAATCCAGTGGAAACACTGTATTGCAGGAGCAATTCATTCACACACACTGATTCCTCTTCCTAATCTTCCAGCTCTTGGGATGGAGGGGAATAAAAGCATGTTGCAATTAGTCAACAATGAAACGGTTGCTAAGCTCTCCATGCCACTAAAATTAACAAATAATAGTACAAAATATTGACAAGGACACTTAAAACACAATGAGCACCCCCACCTGCCCAAAAAAAACCCCAATACACAGAGGAAGAAAGAGATTATGTTCTTCGCAGACAAGCTGTAAAGAAAAAAAAAATTAAAAGTTCTCAAAAATATTCATGTCTTACTGTCTTCAAAATAGAAATGTTTTACACAACTGCATCTTCTTCCTTCACCACAACAGCTTATACAAGTATACTTTAAGGCTCAGCTATCCTGTGACCTATAGGTGTTGTCTTCACATCAAAACTATTTCTCACATAGAAGGAATCTCAGCATGCTACCACAGAAATTCGATTACACACACCAAGTACAAAAGCAATTTTTACAATTAAACTAACAAGGACCTTAGAAAGAGTACATAACCAAAAATCCCCATGAGTCAGAGCCTTTCAGGCAAACTGGAAGCTGGAGAGAAAAAGGAAAAAAGTTGTAACTAAGTTTTGGATAAAAGCAGCATGTCATACAAATTGCAAATGGTTGAATTATGTTACATGTACAAGTGAGTGCAACGTTTCCTAGAAATAACACTGGGATATCTAGCTCTGGATTGGACAAACCCCATTCCACCACAACAAAATACTTCATTGCCCAAAGGTACCACCTATTACAAAAGAAGATTATTAAGGAAGAATATTCCAGCTGTTGAGAGGTACTGAGCAGTATTACTGAACAAAACAAGAATCCAAGCACTCACTCAGAGTCATTAAAGTCTTAAACATTGCTTGTTTACCACACACCTCACTTACAGCAACTTTCCAGGAAAGTACTGGAAATAACATTCTGTCCAGCAGACTACTTCAAAGCAGTTCAGACTGCCTTCTGTAATGGGAAACAATGTTCTACTTTCAAGCGGAGCTTTAGGCAAACTAAAAATAAAAAAGAAACTAAAAATAAGAACATTCGCCTTCACCCTTCCCTGGTTTGCATACCAGTTTCAGTCATTTTCAAAACATACCATAGCACAAAAGCCAAAACACAGAACTGCACAGGTGCTACAACCACTAAATACATTCTGAAGGTGTTCACTACAGTAAATGATCCAAATTTGGGGTTTGTAGATTCCAAGATTTACATTTAATCAAGTGCTTCTAACCTTATGCTCCATACAAACTTTGGGGTGAGACCAAAAAAAACCCCACCCTAAAATAACTTCAAGTAATTTAATTTTCTGCACTGTTTAGCAGGCCAATAGTAAGGCATTACAAATCTAAAAGTACATTGATTAAACATGTAGCGAACTTAGCTTGACTGATAAAAAACCAAAAACCAAACAAGCCTGCAATGTGAAGAGTACTTATCACTAGGCCCCAAAAAATGCAGTTTTGTCTTTTATATATAGCTTGAAATAAAGGTCTTGCTTTCCAAACTCCAGACACCTCTTGAATGTGAGGCTACAGAAGAATTCAGAAGACACAACAATATCACCCCAAGAACACTATGAATACTGTGATGAACGTGGAAACTACTACCATAGGCTTGATATTGAGTTCCCCACAGACTTTTAGCAGGTGTTATCATATTGTACACCTTTAAGATCAGGCTTGCTGCCAGCAATTTCAGCAAGAGTACATTTTAGAGCTGTATTTATGAACAAGAGTTCATCACAACAGAATTGCAACCTACCAGTTTAACTGAGGCTTTCCTAACTTGGAAACACAATGATGATCCAAGTGCATCTCATCTATACTACACCAGCACTGCCCAGTTGGAAGGAACAATAAATTAATTTCATTCTAACTGAAACACTCCCCCCTCCAACATGACACTAATTTCAGTGAAGTATGTAATTTCAAAAAAATATGCTAAAATGGCATAGAAAATTTTGCCCCAAAAGCTTAATTACTTATGTGTCTTATGCAATCACGATCCTTTTCAAAATCATAACACCACAGAGGTGAAAACCAGAGAAAAACCTTAAGACAATAAAGCACAATGCTTTAAAGGTAGTGCTGTCAAGATTTTAACAGCAGTGAAAGCTGCTATGGCCACCACTGCTTTTTAAACTTATCTAGGTTGGCTTTCTTAATTTTTGACTCAAGTGGAGCATTAAAACAAAAATAAAGATAGCCCAAACAGTTACTTTGCAGTGATTTGCAGGAAAACATGATTCTAGCTGCAGATCTCAGCAGTTCTACCAGCTTTAAACATGACAACACTCCACAAGAACAGAATATATTTACTTGCAGAAGGGCTGAGCCGAAGATAAATAGCTCACTTGTAGGCAAACCAGGACTTAATTCAGATTGCTTTGTTCAGAAAAACTGCTATTAACACCTCCTTCCAACTTCCATCTCTAGATAAAGCACTTCTGTATTCCTTTTTGGAAAACTTATTTAAACAATGAAGACTTTGCAATAGCTAACTGACCTTTGTGGAATGAAATTCCACATTAAGATTTTGAGTTGAGATCAATTCAATAGGAGAAACAGGAATTTCCCTGGAATCTTCATCCCTTCTCCAGGACCATGTGGGTCACTTCAAATGCAGGCAGCTCAGACCTCTGAAGTCATCTGTCATAACATAAGTTGAAGAGCTTCTGAAACACAAATTCCTAAGTTTCATAAACACTTCAAAAACCCCCCAAAACTTACAGACAGGATTAGCCACAAAGAAGCATTTCAGTAACTAGGACCACACTGTATCTCTTACAACCTTTGTTTTCAATATGCTTAAAGTGACACGGCAAGATATCAACACTGCATCTTATTCTATCCCTGGAGAACCTTTATTCCACACAATATACCAAGGACACTTTGGAAGAAGAGTTCTTTGCATACACCCTCCATGCTGCTCCCTGGGAAATCTATTCAGTGCCCAACCCCTCTCTAGGGAAAGAACCCTTTCCTAATACTCAACCTAAAGCAGCACCAGGCTTTGAGAAGAGCTCCAAATCTGTCCTTACAGGATACCCTTCCAAATCTGATTTTCATGGCAAACACACTCAACCACCACTGGGACAAGTCACCACTACATTGTCTGAGCTGATACAGATCCAGAAAGTTCATCTCCTTTTCAGAGCTACTAAGTGAAGAAACTATAGTAGGCAAAGCTTTAACTTATTTTTTCATGGAAAAAGTAGTTTGGCTTTTTTTTACGTAGCAAGATTTAACTCTTGACTACATCTAAAACCAATTTGTATTTACAAGAAGCTTTGCCAAATGACAATTCCTAATTCTGAGGACTGGAGATTAACAGTGATTAACATATGACAGGACACTGGAGCTGACCTGCAGCTTGGCAGGTTCTCTGGGCGACTCAGCTGCCCCAGTTCATCACTACACAGTGAACAGCACCCACAAAGAGCTGGACACACCTGGAACAGAGGCTGTCACTCTAAATTCTCCCACAATCCAGCTCAGGACACACACCCAAACAGCTCTGTGTCAAACTGTACAGTCTACTGAAACGTGAGCAGCAGCAATAGAACTTGAAAATAACTATGGGATGTCTTTCTGCAAAATTCTATAGAATCTGCATTTATCCATGTCATTACGAATTTTTGTTAAGAATTCAGGACATCCAACTTATCAAAACCTTTTATTCAACCTATTTCTTTTTTGCTAACATAACACCAAAACTCACCTTCCTGTTCAACAAAGAATGAGTTCTTACTCTTCTCCCAATCATTCCAGAAGCAATGGTAAAAATTCACAAGTAGCCTCCTTCTTGCCTATTTTCTCCTTCTCTTCTGTGGGCAAATCCACATATTTTTTGTCCACAGGAAACAGGAGTGACAAACTTTGCCAGTATTATTGAGTGCAAAACTGACTACAGCCTTGCTGGTCATTGCAGGGTAGCCAGTTCACAGCACTGGCATCAAAACTAATCTCTGCAAATGGAAAAACACCCATTGGTCATTTAATGGTCCAGGCATTCTCCCAGCAAAGAGAAAACTTATTTTATGAAAAAAATCAATGCATAACAGCACAAGGTTCATAGTTCCCAGAGATTCCTGACTGCTTGCTAGTGCAAGGGATTTAGAACACCTACCTATGCAAAGTAGAATCAAGTTACAGTTTAGAAAGTGAAGGTCACTTGTTTGGCCAAGTTGATTTCAAGGGGAAAACAAACCTCAGAGAAAAATCCTTTTATTGGGTCATTTTACAAGCAAAACAAACTAAGGAGCAAGCTAGGTAATCTCTTTCTTTGCTGTGTTTTCTCATCCCTTTTTTGACAAATACAAACAAGCACATCAACTATTCTGGGCAACTGAAATTCACAAAGAATGGCACAAAAAAAGTAGGAAATACAGTTCTTAAGAAACTATTGACACCAGACATGGCTTCATTCATTCATTAGAAAAGCCTCCACGGAAGTATACATATAATCAAGACTCAGCCTGCTCTGCTAGCATATTGTCAAATGAAAGAGCACAACTGCACATACATGATCTTGCTGTATTACAATTCTCCTAATTAACTGCTATTCTTCAATTTTGCTATTTTTTTCAATAATCAGGAAAATAGTGTCATTCATTTCAGGCATTCCCCATTTTCTTACTCTCTGACACTCTATGTTTTTGTCTCTAAAATTGAAGTTTGTTTTGTCATAAAGCAAAGAATTACAAAATCACTCAGCACTGTGTTTTTTCAACAGAGAGGCTTTTGTTTAATCTTACTGAGCTAGAGATGCTTTAATAAAATGTGTCATGAAACCAGAAAACGATGAATCCATGAGGAAGCTATGATTAACAAGGGTAAGTGGAAAAATTAATCACCTAAGACAGCAAACTCACCATGTTTGCATATGTAATAGCAGAGTGAAAGCAAATAGCTTTAACACAGTAACAAAATATGTATGTGGAACACAGACAAAATAATTTCCATTCTCTTTCCCAATCCCCACATAAGACAAGTCATGGAGGCAGTTTGCATGCTTCACCGAGGATAACAGCTCTAGGTTTGTCAAATACAATACCAATGGCAAACCATAACAAGGAAAAAACCCAACCTCACTCCTTATCAAACGCTGAATACATAACTAGTTTAAGCATCCAGGGTTTTTTCCAATGGTTACAAGGAATACTTAAGAAAATACCAGGTGTTCTTCTACCACAAATTAACCATCTAGAGTCACAAAATAGTTCCCAAGGCAACCATAATTCCCTCAACCAACGCACACCATTCCCTTCCCATTACTCTACATTCTGCTAAGTGAGTGATGGCTGCCTGAGACACCACAGAAATAAGTGTGCAGCAGACCAGAAGAATGGGAAAGGTACACAACTTAGCAACTCCTATGTGTTTAAATTGACACTTGTCAAGTGATATGTACATGAGAATTTTATATTACATCGTTGAAGTTTTTGTTGGTTTTGGGTCTTTTTTTTTTTTCATGGGAAGATAACTTAAGCTCATGTTTCCACTGCAATGTTTATAAGAGGTGCTAGCTGGATTTTTTTAAGACTAGACAGAGAAAAAAAAAACAAACAACAAACCAACTAACCTCTTGTCCACATACCAGTTATGAGGAGACTCTTCCCTTGGCAAGTTCTGATTAATTTATGCTTCCATTATAATTTTAAGAGGAAATGAAAAAGCTAAAAAACCTTATATGTCAACAAACTGATAATTATACACTAATAAAACAAGCATGTGCTACAATTTTATAGGATTTAGTGAGAGCAATATCCTAGCAATATCTTTATTACACTGTTATTTCAAGTAGCATCATTTGTTACTTTGTGTGCACATGAGCAGCATTACTTTCCCTACATTTCAATTCCTAGTGTGTATTAAGCCAGCACTACTGCTAAAGGTCTCCTACCCACCTTTGGCATCTGCTTTTTTATTTCCATACATTTTCCCTCCTTGTGGTAGCAAAGTCTGTATAACTACAAGAGCAGCCCAGATGAAGAGCCAGGCAGGCCACTGGCAGTAGTGTTCAACCCAGGAAGAAAACTACTCCACGAAGCAGTAAGCAAATTCTGGTGAGTCAGTGGGCTGAGATAGCTCTGATCAAAGTCTGTGAGCACCAGAGCAGCACCCAGGGATCACGCCTGAAAGACTTTTCACAGAAACAATAGTTTCACCCAAGGAAGGCAGACTGAGTCTGTAACAGAAACTGCTGTTACTCCAAAGGAATAAAAACCCCAAAACAGTCAGATCCTAAAGATGGGGATTCAGTGTGTACCTAGAATTCATACAACAGATCAAAGCAGAGCCCAACACTAAGGACATAACCCTCGTGGGCAGCAATACATCCAATAGCAGAAGGATGGCTTCTTGAAGGCAAGTGATGCACAAATTAGAGAGCTACCAATCTATATCCAGATTGGAAACATGAGAATCTCTCACAACACAGCTTTGCAGCCCATAATTAATCAACTGATTACTCTGTTAATCTCCCTCTTTCTTGTGCAAGAACATTCTTTTCCAGAATTCTAATGTTGTCAGGTGAGCAAGCCTAGTCACAGACTGTTCTGAAAGCCCCATGCTGCTTATCAGCTTTCTGAGCAACTGAGGAAATCAAGCTATTCAAATATAAGGCCTGGCAAAATACAAACCTTTGAAATAAGAACTCAAGAAACACTTTCTACTTCTTTTTGGGAGCTTCTGAAACTAAGAATAATAATAAAAAACCCAAAGAATCCTGAGTTTATCTCCTAGGTACTTGCTATGAAGGGCCCCCACCACACCCTTGTGCTGCTGTAGTGTACAACCCCTGTAGGACATTAGGATGTTCTTCTCACAGCATGTGATGAAGAAAGTGCTACCTCTACAGCACATACAGAAAACAAAAGCACATACAGAAAACAAAAGCACATACACACCAAGTGACAGATAAGGAACCATGGTTTGTTGCTGAAGCAGAAATCAAAACACAAACCCCCTCAATCTAACTTAGTTCCCCCTGCAAACATTTTTCAAACAAGGAAAAGAACCTAAGGGGCTCTGACAGTTTTTCCAAATCTAAAATAAAAGATATCGCAGTGTATGAGATAACAATATCAGTAAGGTTGAATTCTGACAACACTTTTCATCATCACCCTTCTTATTCACCTGTGGTTAGCAGATACTCCACCTGAAAGCATTAAAAACTTCTCAAGAATTCTGACTGAACCATTCAGAGCATTCAGTTAAAAACGATCTGAGGTGGACGTCACTAAGTACAAGCAAACCAAACATCAGCAGATAGTTCTTGATACATAAGCTGAACAAGCAACCTTGCATAATGAACTGCTGAAGCTTACCCCATCACAACAAGCATGAAGTACATTTTTAACCCATTAGGGAAGCTGGGCTGTGTTTTCAAACACACTCTCCAAGCCATCCTGTAAGATTGTTTGCCCTACAAAGCAATAGGGTGACATCTCTCTCTAGGTTGGTGCAACTCTGTACAAGGCATGTAACTAACATGTAACTCAGTGACAGGCACGTAAACTGGATGTCATGCCAAATAATAATTAAAAAAAAAAAAAGACAAGTCTAATGCATTTAATTTTACAAGAAGATTCCAATCACAAAAGAAATATATTCAGGTGATAACCCACTATTCTTCTTGCCTCCAACAAGCCAAAAGCTATTGTGAAGAAAATGACCACATACTCAAGGACTGAGTAACCTGTTTGTTATTGCAAGCTTCATGTAAACATTGCAAAGGATACTTCATATTATTTCTCTATATTCAGTATTTCCTTCAGTAACTGTCATATATTTCAAGGAACTGTTCAGAAGGATGAAACTAATGAAAGGTGATTTAAATATCTGTCCTTTCCTCACCTAACATCTTAAGTCTGAGAGCTTTCCTCCTGATTACAGTATATTCCAGTGGACAGTTTCATGTGCTCTCAACGCCACAGGGCTTTCCAGAACACAAATCCTGAATATCAAGCATTACATAATTAGTACATGACGTGATTCAAAAGTCAAGGCCACAAATAAGCAAAAACACATTCTGAATACTGATATGCCTCATAACAAGCAAGATGGTGACAAGAAAAGCTGTTACTGTCCCAAAAAATGGTCTGGCCACATTCACAGAATTGTTAAGTTTGAAAAGCACCTCTGGAAACGATCCAGTCCTACCTCCCTGAGAAGACAGGGCCACCTGGAGCAGGTGATACACGACCATAGTCAGGCGTGTTCCAAATGTCTCCAGAGACGGAGACTCTACAGCCTCCCTGGGCAGCCTGTTCCAGTGCTCTGCCACCCTCAACATAAAGTTCTTCCTCATGTTGAGGTGAAACTTCTTGTATTTTTGCTTATGGCCATTTATTCATATCCTGTTGCTGAGCACCACCAAGAACTCTGCCACCATCCTCTTGGCACCCCCTTTTGAGATATTTATATGCATTAATGACATCAGTCTTCTCTAGACTAAACAAGCCCAGTTCCCACAGTCTCTCTTCATACGAGAGATGGTCCAGACCCCTCACTGTCTCCGTGGCCTGCACTAGACCCTCTCCAATAGCTCCTTGTTTTTCTTGTACTGAGGGGACCAGAACCGGACACATTCCATTGGAGCTGGGGGCTGTCCACAGCGGGGCAGCGCACGCCCGGCACTGGGGAGCGCTGAGAAAGCACCGCACCCGCTCCGCGGGGCAGAGCCGGAGCGAGCATCCCGCTGACACAGCCGGGACCTCCTCACCCACCCGGGGCCGCGCCCGCTGCGGCCCCAGCGGCTTCTCGGGGGCGGCCCGGTCTTCCCGAACAGAGCGTGCCGGCGACTAGCCCGGGCCCCGGAGCCGCCCGACGCGCTGTCCCCGGGCCGGGGCAGGCGGGCCCCGGGCCCGGCGCGACAAACCCCGCG
>VZUI01082076.1:0-20134 GCA_013401135.1 Cettia cetti
TTAATGGCATCTATTTTTAGGTCTTTCCAAAGCCTCTTTTTTTTTTTTTTTTTTTTTTTTTTTTCTTTTTGGCTTCCTACCCTTGAGAAAGTAAAGCAGTTTTCAGGAAGGAGTTTTCCACACTCAGTAAGCCTCTTGTTTTCCACCTACTGAAGAAGAGCCAGTAACATCTGATCAGCTGCAGCCTCACATCCAAGGGTAATCCTGCTATGCAGGGAGATTCTTGAGGATAACAGCAGATGGGGGCTTCCGTCTGAGCCAGAATAGCACTGAGGGCTGGAAGACTTGTTGATCTCAGCATGGAACCTCCCACACTGCAAAGCACTCACCAAGATGCTCACCAGACTGAAGTGTACATGCCAGAGACCTCATGCACTCCAAGAGCTTCCTGATCTTTCCATGTTTTAAAGCTCAGCTTAACTGTCAGGAATCCCCAGGAAGGAAGGAAGGAAGGAGGGAAAGTAGAACATCCTCTTGCTCCTCAATACCCCTCATATTACAACTCAGCACTCTGCTCTGATGCTCTGCTCTATGAAATCCTTGGCCTAGCACTAGAAGGTATCAAGAGACAGTCAAGCACTCATTCTCCTTCACATCTGCTGGATAAGGAGGCTCTGGAGCTTTCCAATTCCTGTCTTTTGCAACTGGAAGATGAAATTTCCAGAGTAAGAGGGCCTGGCCACTGCGGCAAGAACCTGAACTGTGCAGAAGCCCATGCTAGCTCAGCGATCTGTACTCACAACACTCTCTTTGATCCATGGATCCTGAGGACTCAGCACGAGCTTGGATAACTGTACACTGGATGGGGGAGATAGGAGGGACTGCATGGGGGAAAATAAAGTGTTGAAAGAAGTCTGATGCAGGCAATTCTGACCCCAACATCTTCAAAAAAAACAAAGCAACATCTGTCAAGACTTAGACCCAGCAGGGGGATGATGCTGGGCAAAGGGAAGAAGGTGAGTCTGCAGTCTGCAGTTTCAGAAGCAGAATGAAGAGTGAGGTCAGTCCACACAGGTGGGGTGCACTGCAAGTGCTGCTCTCTCCCCTCCTGCTGCCCGTGGTGAGGGGGAGGACAGGAGCAGCCAGCCTGCTGCAACCTGCAGGGATGGTTTGATCTGGTTCATTGAGCCAGTGAACCTCAGAACGAGTGAATTATGGGCAGTTTTGTGTAAACCACTTCAGGTGAAGAAGGAGGCGGTTGTGATTGATGCCAAGAATTTACTGAGCTGAGGTGAAAAGTGTTTGTGTATTTCAATGTGGCGTGACATATAAGCCCTTCCAGTTACAAGGTACTACCCAGCACAAGGGTTGCTTTTTTGTAATGCTAACCAGTGATGATGAAAGTTTCAGCCTCCTGTAGAGTCTCTTACTTGAATTTTTCATCCTCTTTCCCAGCAGGGCTCTGTTTCTCATTCTTGGAATGCAAAAATGGTGGTAAAAAGCCATAGTCTGGCTTCATCCAGGTGTAGGCTTGGGAATTCCTGCAAAACACTGCCCAGCATGGCTTTTCCAAAGCATGCACCTCCCAAAACTATCTGCTCTTACCCTTAAGCACTGTAGCAGTCCCACAGAGTTGTCCAGATGTGCTTCCCACGTCCTTCCCCAGCTCTGAGCCACCGGCAGAGGTAGGTCCCCCTCAGTCAGGACAACCCTAGGGAGTTCCTGGTTGTATTCTTCCACTCAGAGGGAAACTAGCAGAGCTTGGTGGAAAAACGTGCCCAGAAAAGGAACCTGCCTTTTTTCTTATGTGGATGCAAGAAAGCTGTGGATTTGTTTCATCAGCATAACACAAAAACAGCTGACACTGAGGCTTTGGATGCCCAGACCAAGGGGCAGAGGATATCAGTGCGAAGGAGGAACAGCAGAGCTGTGAGCCACGTTAGCAGAGCGTGCTACAACACACAGGTCCTTACAAACAGGCTGCAATTTTCCAAACTTTCCTTCTAGCATGTCATTTGAAGGCTAAACTCTGCCATTTGAAGGTTAAAGTCTGTAAAAAAGAAAGTTTGAAAAACATTAAAGAGAGAAATATGAATATATTTTGTCTGTATATATGGAAATACACAGCTCATGGACATCCCTACACAAGGCATTCTGGTTAATGGGGTTCAGTGATGAATCCAGTGTGATGTACACCAATTCCTGAAATTTATTGACTTTTGTTAACCCATGGGAGAGACAAATGTTTCAATGTGCTTTAACAATGAGTCTGGATGATGAAATTCAACTTCAGCCAGGAGTGCAGAAGACAGATTCCCTTAAATGTCAAGCTTTCTCAGCAAATGCAGCTCCTAGTACCATTTTTAGACAATTAGACAATTATATATTTGTCCCCCTCAAAAAAATTCTTTTCCTTTGATGCAAATAGAGATTCACTTCCTCAAACATGCTGTGTGTACACTCCTTTTAAAAATAACTTTCACAAGACACAGATTCACAAATTTTTCTTGGTGGTCTCCTAAAGACATGCAAAGTATTACACACAGCTGAGAATTACAATTCTCCCACCAGCTTCCCAGCTTAAGCTAAGACAAATTCAAGTTGTTAAATGAGTTATTTTCTGACAGGTAACATCTATGAACACTGGTAGATTTTTTACTTGTCCTTTGAACTACTATTAAAATATTAATATCTAATATCACATATTACTGCTCTGGAAACATATTGGTGCTTCAGAAACATGACAAACTGTATTTGCCTCTGTAACAGTGTTAGACAATACAAAGACTTATTTTTAAAGTGCTTTCGTTCAAGATCTTTCCACTTTCATTTTCTCCATTTTTTTTTTTTTGTTACTTTTATAAATATAAATTCAGTTGGCATTGGCCAAGCTCTGCTTGTGGTGCTGTAGAGAACAAAAAACTCATGTTATTTCCTGAAAGGACTGAGCCACTGTGCAGAAAGAAACTTCACCATTGTTTGTCTGAGGATGCTGTCCCAGGGAAGGCAGTTCCAGTTTGCTGAGAAATTTGCTTCAGGATAAGTAAATGGATAGACACAAATTGGGTTCCAGTGTATCTCCAGATCTTTTGACCCTTCTGCCTCCCTCACTGATAATTGAATATTAATTTTCACTATGCTGATGCTGCTCTGAGCAGTCATGAACACTTGTGCACCTGCACAAGCCAGAACCCAACAATGAACAAAGCCTGTAAATACAGAACTTTAAAACATGGATTTTCACCCCTCTACAAAGGCATCTATAGTAGTCATGCACAAAATTAAACATGTCATAAATTAAGACACCTATTGGATATCAATGCCTCTCTTAAAAGTGTATCTGTCCCCAAAAGGGGAAAATCTACTTATTTGATCTCGTATGATATTTTTGTTGGACTCTGTGGAGCAGCACTGGTGGAACTCGTGCATATGATTAAAATCAGCTTTCCTGGCAGAGTATTTAGTATAAATAGTATTTCTAAAACCACAATTATCCTTGAGGAAAAAAAAGAAGCATTCTACCATAGCAGTCAAGGTGAAAGAACTTTTTCTTCATATTTGAGGATGAGATTTTGAATACATGAATGTGTGAATGGAGGACAAGAGCCCCTCACAGACTTACTAGAGCTAGAGGTCATGCCATGAGTTATTGGAAAGGTTATTTTTTCTAGAGATGTAATATGGTTTTGAATTTGACCTATGACTTCTTAGTTGCCACCCATGACCCCAAATAATCCAACTTCAGCTTCTTGAAGGCCATTAAGAGTAGAAGGTCATGCCATGTACTTCTACATTTACAAGGTACAGTGTTAGGCTGAATTACAGGCTACCCAGAAAATCTGTAGAAAATAAGCTGGTGAATAAAGCATTTCTTTATGTTTCCCACCTAGTAAGATGTGATTCCAAATTAACCTGTGGTTGAACAAGCCTCTAGCAGATTTTGCTCCCTTATTTTTTGCTGAAGGGAAGAAAGAAATGCTAATAGCTACTAACTGTTGTTATCATTTTAAGCATTCAGATACTTTTTGATAAGAAAAAAATATTTCTGTCACCTGTGCTGATACAAATATTCAGACTTTTCTGGTTTTTGTGTTATTTAGGAAAAGTTGAGATTCACTTTTTCAAAACTTTCACTGCAAATACATAAAATAGAAATGTCTAAACACCTCAATATGAGTCAGCTGTGTAAGTTCTCCTACAGACTATGGTGAACGTTTAACAGTTCTGAAGAACAATTCATTTGTCTTGATGTGCATGACAAAAATCGGACATTAATCATGATTTACAAATCCCTACTTCTCTCCATTGACTCAGCCATTAATGAATCATGGATGACTGGATCACTCTATTGCCCACACTAGAGTTGTCTGGAGTCAGGTGAGATGAAACCCTCTGTGGGTTTCTAAAGATCCAGGGATCTTCCAAGGGGAGTCTGGGACAGATTTTTAAATTTTTAAATGGAAGATTTTTAAATGCTCATATTTGCTCTCCTCTATTAATTATCTGTATTGTGATTCTCTTTAGCAGTTTATTAGTAAGGACATACTAGGCTTTTTTTCAGCTTTTGCTGCCTTTGTGATCTAATAATTTGCATAATAATTTTCTTCTTAAAGAATGCTGAAAAATATCTGCCTTGAACACTCATGGTACACTACAGCAGCAGACAAACATAAGAATTTCCTATTTTTCAAGTGAGTTTCAGCCAGGAGAGACTGAACAATATTATTGGGAGCTACTGAAGCACAAAAAAATAACCCAGTCCTTCAGAGCAGACTTAACAATTTGTTATTCTGTTAAATGAAAAGTTGGAAAACTAAAACCTCTCTTCTGAAAACAAAGTTACCCTACAGGTCTCAGAAATACGCACTGGAAACTGCTAAGATTTCAGAATCTTAAACATCATAGCCTTTGAATTCTGTATTCTGTTCACTGGGATTTATCAAACTTATTTTGTTTTCTCCACAATCTCCATTCTTTTAACTCCTTTTATCCCACTTCCCAAAAGCCCACATACTTAGTTTAATAAAAGCAAAACTTCCATCTATTTCTCCTTCAGGCACGACGCTTCAAATGTGCCACATTTTTGGAAACTCATCTGGGAAGCAAAAAGACGCACGTGAGAGCTGAAACGTGCCTGTCCCTCCATGTGACTTCTGAGTAACTGAGGCAAGTGAACAGAGATGTGAAACTTGGAGGAAAGGGGAAAAAGGGGGGCAGTTAAATGCTGAATGAGTGGCTCATGTTGCCTCATTGTGGCTCTCTGGTTGCCCTCTGATGACTCAGCATCACAAGGGGAATAGTGACTCTGCAGTTCTTGTAAGCCCTGCCTAGTAATTCCTTCCACGGATCAAGTTGAGGGAGAGTTTTCTACAAAAGCTGCTAAAACTGGTTTGACATCAGTCTTTGAATCCTGCTTGTGAGCTGCCCACACTTTGTGTTGCTCTCCCACAATCTGGAGTGAAATATAGAATATACCAAAATGTGGATGCCTTTTTTTCTGGGTGCTCTGGGGAGAAAAAAAAAGGAAAAATAAACCCTGCAAAAATTAATTCTTTACCTTGATGACTTTGCAATGTAAGTGAGGCAAATGTAATAAGCCATACCATGCTGAGGAACAGCTTTATACTGTGTTGTTGGAAACTTTTCTCCATAGACTTCCCGGGGAAGTCAAGACAGTTTAAATACATGGTGCAGCTCTCACATGACAACTGATAGAACTTCTCAAAACTCCTGGTAATGCCAAGAGCAGAGTCAGCAGAAATGGTGTACAACCAGGACACCCTCAGCCTCAAAGTTGAACAACCTCTGAAATGCACCACTCAAGTGTGCCTTGGGAATGTTTTTATTGTCCTGTTAGTTTTGACCATTGCCAGCACTATGGTGATGTGTCTGATACAGGGCTTAGAAATGTTGCAGGCTTCTGTTGAGAGGTGGATTGGAGGATGTGCCTCTGCACATGCCTTGCTGTCCAGAAAAACATCTCTGCAGGGACGTTTCCCAGTCATCTGCAGCCAAAAGGTTCAAAGACAGGAAATCCCCTAAAGCTGACCCAAGTAATGTACTGTAAGCTGCCCCATCAGCTCCTGATATTATTCTTTTCTTTTCTTACAGCTTGACTTTCTCTGAGGGATGTGGCTTTTTCCTGTGTAAAACTTCTCCTTTTGCACCACCATATGAACCCCTCCAGGAAGGTACATCTGTTCTCATGTAAGATGTGTTCCTCTCCTCCAGGCTGCTGACTCACCCAACCAGGAAAGCAAAGCTGGTCCCTTCCTAGAAGGAGAGTACATCTGAGCTAATATGCTTTATCTAAAAGAGAGAATAAATGGGAACTTTTATTTCTGATGAAAATGAGAAAAGAGCCCCCTTGAGCAGCATTGCACTAAAATAGAAAGAGAAGGTTCTTCTATCCTCATCCCTCAGGGGCTGTTGAGGTTAGTTTCCATTCACTACCAGATTTCCCTTCAGAAGGTGTCCTGTCTTGCCATGATTGTATGATTAAATAGGATATCTAGTAGTTGTTTCCTGTTTCTGCAGATGTGCCTTCACTATTGAAGGCCTCATTTTTAATTTGAATCCAAATCCTTGAGTGATAAGAAAATTGGAATCTCATAGGAAATTATTTTGTTTAACTACTCTTTTGCTTCTTCTATGAGCGGATAGACAGCAGTAAGAAAACAAGAATTTTCAGCTGTTTCAGTCTGCAATGCTCCCCAAATTCCAGCTTCAATTAGTGCTGAACCAGTGGGACACAGCAGCACGAGCCCAGCAAGGTGTCCCTGGCTGTGATGGTGCCATTTGGGACAACACTGGGGGTTAGAGCCACACACAGATCACCTCTGGGGTGCAGAGGGATCCAGCTGTTAAAACCTTAAACAAACAGAGGAATCTGAGCACTCTGTTGGGGAATAAGGAGAATAGTGGGAAAATGCCAAGAGATTATTAGCTCAGCCAAAGATTACGCATTTGCACTAGTAATTAAAGTATTTTGCATTGGATGCAGGCTTTGGCAAGTGCCACCAACAAAAGATTTCACACATGCATGCATGAGTACAAGTCCACAAGAGCTTTCTGTCTGTCTCACACACATACACACACACACACAGAGGCAAACAGAAAGAATGAAATAAGCCATTAAGAAATATTTCCGCATAATGCAATTATTACAGCTGTATAATTGAATGGGGAAACCATTGATCTGTAGTAGAAAGGAAATTGCTCTTTTCATTGTGTTCCTATGAATATGGGAACATTAATCTCAATCTATAATCAACGTTCATTTCAAATCTGATTGCGTGCCACTAAACACCCGTAGCTATGCTAACATTATGTTAATACGGTTCAACATCATAGCTCCCAGCTTCACAGCACAAATATTTTTCTTTGGCAATCAATAGTAATTTCAGCTGAGTGGATGGAAGTCACGTTTTAATGGTAATCTTTCCTCCAAGCCTCCAAGTGGAAACTCGACTGGTACCTTAACACGGCCGCAGTGCATTGCATGTAATCAGATAAATTAACCTAAAAGAGAGAGAGAGAAAACACAGATCAGGAATAAAAAGCGGCGCCAAGAAGCTCTACATTTTCCTGATGGATTAAAGTGCTCATTATCATGAGAGAGAGAGTGGATTTCAAGAGGGGAACTGAATTCCCTTGGCTCTGAGCCGTGGCTGGAGAGGCAGCAGGTCACAATACGCCCGGCGCAGCCGGGGATGCCTCCGAGGAGGGGGAAGCCAAGCAATCCAGCCAGGGCTGAGCTGGACTCTGCTGCTGAGAGCCTAGCTGGCCTCAGGGCACCAGTGTTTGTCCAGGAATAAGGAGTCTCAGTTTAAATCCTGCTGTGCACTGCAGGCTTCCTGTGGGACCTTGGGTAAAGGGCTTATTCTACTTGTGCTGCACTCCCCTGGTTCTGAAAAAGGACATAACAGTGCTCTGCTGTCCCCTGGGGATGCTGTGAAGATTTGGGGGTGATCAGTTCCTGGGAATGGGAGCTATGATGTGTTACTTAGATCTCACTTAGCTTTGCTGCATCATAGAGGTAAAGCTGCTACTGCTTTATTTCCTTAATGGCATCTATTTTTAGGTCTTTCCAAAGCCTTTTTTTTTTTTTTTTTTTTTTTTTTTTTTTCCCTGCATTTGAGGGGCCAAGTTGCTGGACTGAGTCTCTTAAAATCTTGCTGCTTTTTAAAGTAGAAAAAACCTGTGATCATTGCAATGTCTAGAAAGAAATTGCCAGGCAGAGACCAGTGCCATCTTCACAGTTATCAGGAGCTCTATAAATCCTTACCTTCATTAAGGTGTTCAGATATTACATTAGAGTAGGAAAACACCTGCACTGATTAAGACCAAGGCTTGCTTAGCCTCATGTCCTCTCCTTCAAAGCAGATGGATAGCAGGAGTTTAAGGGAGCATGGGAGAATGGATCAGACATGTGGAGATGCTTCCCCATGAAACTCTCTCAGGATCTGATGACTCAGGTGCTTCTTTAGCTGTAAATGTCATTTTATCTACAATTAAGAATTTAATTTCTTTATTACATTTTTTATTTTTTTTCTTTTAAGTGTTGAGCATGTATTTCCAAGAAACCTCAAGGGGTATTTCTGTCCAAGAGGTTTTCCAACCCCTCTTTGAACACTTTCAAACCCTCTGCACCTTCACCTTCCTCTAGCAAGAACTTCCTCAGATCTTCTGTGTACAGGAGTGAATTGTTTTGGATTCTGCTGATCTTAAAAAAGATTTTTCAATAGCAGATATAGACTGTAGGTTGCCTTGGTAGTACCTACTTTGCGTCATTTTATTTTTATTTCCTACCTTGAGGCAGCTTTTAAAGAACCTGATATGTAGATCTGTTATCCTTAGATCTGCTTCTTCTTGGAAGTTGGGTCCCTCCTATGTTCCTTAACAGATTGAGGTGTCTTGACTTGTGTACCCCCAAAGACTTTCCAAACAGTGAGTCACTTAGCAAATCTTATCTCTGTTATTTTACTTAGTGCTGGATGGATTCCCAGTGTCCCATTAATCCAGGGTTGCTTGCAGAGATGTTCTCTGTGGGAGCCAGTCTTCTCTGTTGTTGTTCCAGAGTCCTGGCCGTGGTCTAAAAGAGGTCCTTGGGATTTTGCTCACATCCAAAACGCCTCTCTGTTTTAGCAGACTTGTTTTAGGGGAACAGGGATCTCCTGAAGGCTGTCATGTCTATTTCTGCAGATTGTTTTGTGAGCTTTTTCTCTTTTCTAGTTCCATCAAAGGTATGGGCTTTCAGCTCACATTCACCAGGGAGGAAACCAAAAGCAGATAGACAAGCCCTGAAGTGTCTACAGGGTCCACATGAACAGGTTCCTTTTGTCAGAGTACACCAATTTTACATGCTTTGGGGCAAAGCAGGGATCCCTCAAACTAATCCATCTTTGCAACTTAAACTTATTGAATTTTCACTGTGTGTAAAAGCAGAAATTCTGAGTAGTGTCCCCTTTACCCGAGGGGGTTCTCCATAAGAAATGTGTAACTATTTGGTAAATTTGAGTTACTAAATTTGTCTACCCAGGCTCTTTTGGTTCAACAATCCATTTTCACTGCCTGGGTGGGAAGTGTGTTGGAATATGCAACTTAAATCCACCTTGGCTAACTTGGATGTATCTTAGGTAGGTCCTTAAAAAACAGTGTTATTTCAAAATTAACAGAACATACTTGTGTGTGTGTAAAGGGTGAGGTTACAGCAAAAAGCAGTCCCTTCCCTCCTCTAAAGCTGAGCCAGTTTCAACTGGCCTCTGGCTTTCCCCAAGACCAGGAAGTTGAAAATGTGACTGAGAGACAAGTCTTTCCCTTCTCCTATTTGATTTCTGTGCCCAAGCCACTGTGGATCTGACCCCAGGACCTCTTGGCTCTAAAAATGGATTTTGTACTGCCCAAGTGGCTCCTGTAAAGTGCAGAATTGGAAAAGCAGTGTTTGTAGTTGTAATGATTTGCAGAAGAGGTGGGCCTTTAGAAACAGGGAAAATTGGCTGCCATCACCTCAGTGGCTTCTTAATGTGGTCCAAAGAAAAGGAGAACCATTATCTCCTATTTGCTGCAGATTATTGAAGCCTTCTAGCAAATGGGGTAAATTCCCACTGGTGTAAACTGGATTAGCTCCACTGGAGGCAATGGAGCTGAGCTGTTCCACGCCCTGTCCTAGGATTTCTTCTGTTACCTTGCATGACAAGAATAAAAGTTGTAGCACTACAAATAAAGTCCCTCCTATGCTGTGGATGATAATCCATGCCTTTCACTGTCCCCGTGGAACTGAGTTGTCTCAAGATTATGAGCCTTAGATGTTTAGAGCAATTTTGAATGGATCAGAGGTTATAGCCTCTGCTTTTTAACATTCTGCTTTTATTTTCAGGCTATGAAGTGTAATAGTTCACCATTTTGGTTTAAGTATCACAATAAAAGTCAGTGAGATGGAACAGGCAATAAGCAGCCGTTTTACATCACTGCTGCTGAGACGGAGTGCTTAAGTCTTCATTAACCTACAGAGGAAGGAGCTACAGAAAAGACACTTGAAATAAAATAGCAGGGATGAGGCTCAGATCATCCCTGGATCTGTACAGGCAGACACTGGGGAAGGCTGGTCTCTGATGGGAATGTCTCTTCGTGCCTGTGCTCTCATGCAATAAATAGCAGGGTGAGGAAACCTCACACTGGTGTGTCAGGGGCTGGTGGACATCAGGAGCTGAAAGCCAGGCAGGCTATACTGCAGGGACTTCATAACTCAAGGATGGCATTTCTGCATTTGCAGCATCTCTTTGTTCTTCATTAGGGCCTTCATTAGAATTCTGAGACTGCTGGGTCTCTTCTGACACTTGGTACTCTGTTAATGGCCCGCATTTCCACATACAGTCCAAGAGAAGGTGGGGAATACAGTGCTAGGTGGGAAAAAATCAGATTTCCCTCAGCTCTTCCTCAGAGAAGAGAGGCTCCAGGCCTCAGAGCACCTCCATGGTCTCCTCTGGATTCACTCCAGCAGGTTCATATCTGTCTTGCACTTTACTTGCTCTCTGCTGGAGCATTGTTGAAGATGCCTTATGTGAGACTTCAGACTCATTTGGTGAAGGAGAAATAAGACTTCCCCTGCAGCCCAAGAACAGGAGAGCACAGAAAAAGCTATTGCTGCTTTCCCTCTTGCTGAACTGAGCCTTCTCCCTGGTCCCAAAAGTGCAGAATCCCAGCCCTGCTTTACACAACACTTCGCTGCTGCTTCTCTAAAAGGTCTCCTTGAGATTGCCTCTATTTACTCTTCAGTATAATGAAGATTGTTTCCCTTGCCTGGGGGTAGAAGTAGAAATGCTGAAAATATACTGTTCTGGTTTATTGCTTAAAAGAGATTTTGCTGTGCCATGAGTGCGTGTCTGCCTTGTCCTGGGTTTTGCCATGTCAGAGCACTCCCAACATCTTTTGCAATCTCTGCAGGATCTCTGTTTCCTGGGCTTCTCTTTGAAACTCAGCACAACCGTGACAAACTTTCCAAGAAAACAACCACTCCCTGTGTTTTTGAATCATGTTTCCCCCATTTTCACCCTAAATTTGCTCCTTTTCTGGGCATACCTCCTCCTGAATGCTGAATAAAGAATGATAATGTGTTTTGGGGTTCTTTCCTAAGATAAAACCAGGAAGAAAAAAAAACCACAAGGAAAACATTTGTCTTAAAATCAACAGATATAATTGTCCACTTTACTTATTGCTGCAGGAAAACACAATAAAATGAACCAGGTGCAAGGTGAAAGGAAAGGTTTAGAGTCTGTTCTGTTTTCACCTTTGTTAGAGGCTTCTTAACTTGCTTACTTAGAGGAGAAATTCAGACATATTTATTTACCAGTTATCTAAAGTCCTCTTATTCATGTTCCATGAAAATGACTGGTTACATGGAATTTTGCTTTCAACTGGAATTAGAAGTAGCAATGTCCTGGAGTACACCTGCTTTGTCAGCCTGCCTTGCCAAGTGGAGATTTGCAGCAAGGTAGAAATTAAATGAAGCAATATTTTCACATCATTGTAGGTGAACCTGGGCAACTCACCTACAGGTGGATATTCAAATCATGGCCTCAAGTCCCTCGTCTTATCAAGGGCAGAAAAATACTTTATTTGCATGAGAAAAGCAATATATAAAGGATAAGGAAGAGTCAGGATAAATACTTTAAAGACTAGGAGGCATTTTGATGCTACCAGGATGAATATAATGTAATTAACTGAGAAAAATGGGTGGTTGGGAATAAGCAATAACATAAATAAAAGTGAATAACTAAGTGTTTCATAAAACTGCTGTTTCATCAGAGAACAGTGAGCTTTCCTGATGTCCTAAGATTAGAAGGATGTGTGTGATCTTAGTGGCTACCAAAATTCACATTATAAAGTGAACAAATCACAAAGATTTTACCTAATTTTCATTTGTGTTTTTAGATCTGCATTCCTGAATGTCCTTGCCCTGAGAGACAAGGACATGCTAAAGTTGTGCTGAAGCCTGCTTGGTTTTGAGCACAGACTAAATGAAGCACTTTCAACAATCCAGACAGGGACTCAGTGTAAATCTTGTACATTGCTTGGAGATAGCATCTGAAATAAAAGTGCTTCTTTCCTCTTTTTCTTCACGGCTGATGTTGTCCTATGAGAAAGGGCTCTCTGTGTATTTAAACATTGATGAACTCTTAAGTAAAGAATCAAAACAAAGAGAAAAAAATAGTCCCCAGGAGTGTGTGAACAGCAAGGGCTTCTCTGCCTTTGCCCTGATTCTTTTTCCCCTTCAAACAGCTGTAAATCTTCACCATCTCTCTCCTTGTCCACTGACTCTGCTAGAGGCAAATGAGCAGGGACAGGCACAAATATTCAGCCCTAGGGAAAGAGAATGATAAAATAATCCCTCTCTACTCCTACCCCCCGTTTACTCTCCCCTCTCTGAGCAGCCACACCAGTGCCAAGATGTGTCAGCACGTGCACGTCTGGTTCCATTTTAGATCTCTGCTATTTGCTGGCAGGATTTAAGCAAATCTAAATTTTATAATGGGCTGAACAAAGATGAATGGAAACCTCCTTATTCCCATCTCAATTTCATGAACAGCAGCATCTCTTTCTATTCATCAGGCTCTAGAAAAGGGACGCTGCCTCTCCCAGAATCCTTTCTTTTCCTCTTATTTTTTTCTTCCAATAATTAAAACAACAACAAGAATAAAATCCCTAGGAAGTGTATAACAACACCATCCATTTTTTAGCTGGGAGTCCTTCTGTGGATCACAGGGAGCTGTGTTCTTGCATTTATCCCAGCCAGGGACGTGGCTGAGACCTCCCTGTGCTCCTCTCTGCCCCCAGGGACATTGGATGTACAAACCTGAGGCAAACTCAGTGCAGCAATGACATATCTGCTGCAAACCACATCTGTAACTGCAAGGATTTTAATGTAAATAGGAACAAACAGCAACTGAATGAACTTTTTGAATCAAGAACCGAGACTCCAGAGGACTCGGACTATGTGGCTTTGTTGTTTGCTTTTGTGACAAGGTTATTCTCTTTGTGTCAAAGAGAATTTTATCATTGCCTTTTAAAGAAGTGCAGGTTTAAGCAATATTAGGATGTTCTTCTCTTCAACCCTCTTTGTCTTTTCTATACAAGAAGAGGCAGTATGTCATATAAAGAAAAAAGAGCTTAAGAACTGGTATTTTTCCATCATATCAGGGATCTAGAGGCCATGAAGACATCACCTAGATGTGTATTATGCTAAAAATTCTGAAGTTGGGTCAATTTCTGGCATTAGGACCTGAGGCCCTGGTGTTGGTTCTCAGTGGTGGATTTGAACACAGAGCAGGCTGGACACAGGGGTGACTCCAGGTGGCCTCTAAGGGAGTGATATCAAAATGAAAAATCCCCTATGAGCTGCTGAGCACATGGTGTGTGTTTTAGTCACCAGTGAGATGGTCTGTGCAGTGAGCACTGCCAGAATATCTTTTTATTTCTCTATGAGAGAGCTCCTGTGCCTTTAACTGAGTGTGACAGTTCCTTAACCACCGTGCCCCTCGCCAGAGGTTCATTTTCTTCCCCTGGGACATCACTCAGAGTAATTGTCCCCAGTAATAATCAATAAATCCAAATTATCTTGAATAAAGCCAGATTTATTTAACACAGTGTAACAAATAGAAAACCAGAAAGAAAATCCATGTAAATACAATTTAAAGGGAACAGGCTTGTCTGAAACTATGGACTATGTAGCAAGCACTCCAGCTGGCCAAGATATTTTACAACGCTGTGTAGAGACCAGCACATTAACCCTTTAGATTAAGGGAAGAAGATTTTTGACTTCAGAAAACTTCAGGCTCCACAGGACCTTCTTTTCTAAGACTTTCTCTTAAATAAAAATTTCTTAGCTCTCCACCTTGTTTACCTGCTGAGTAAATAAGATATACTAAATATGGAGGCATTTTTTTAATATATGAAGTTTTTTTTTTGGATAATGTCACTCTGGAACTTTTTGTGGAAATGCCTTAAATATTTTTCTTTTTTTTTCTCTTAGATTGGAGGCCATCAGAATATTCTCTAGAATCATCTAGTGGCCCTACAGCCTTTGGATTTTAATGGCAGTGGGATCAAATTCATACAAAACAATTTTTTACATCATATTTCTTTCCTGTAACTTAGAAATCAAATGCCATTCCCGGTCCTTTCATCAGCTGTTTTTTATCTCCCGGTTCCTAGAAGTCAAACTCTCAGAGGCTGTGATTTCAAAATGCCATTTTCCTGGGTTCCAGTACCACTTCTCAGTTTCTGGGTTCCAGTACCACTTCTCAGTTTCTGTGGTGACAGAAGTTTCTCCTAGAGAAACATCCCTGAGGCTCTTTCTCCAGTTAATTAAAATTTACACCTACAAATTATCTCTGCTGTTTGGTCTTTGCCTCAATCCCTGAACACCCATTCATGGTGGTGGAAGTGAGATTCCCTTTCCCTGGACCACTCCTACAGCTGCTTCTTTCAAAGAACAAAGTATTTAGAGGCTGATTTTCCAAGTCTCCCGTGTAAGAATATTGTGCTGTGATGCCATCCTTGAAGTAGCCTCTGTTGGCGTCCCACAGATCAATTACTGTAAATCTGTCTTTGAAATTTTGATGGTGACTTGGTTAAAAAGGAGCCTTCCAACTTTGATGGTTTAAATGTGATTTTTTGTTGTAGTTGTTATAATTTATTGTAGTGTTCAAGCAAGTAATTTCATGAACTTTGGGAAAGTGATTTAATTTTGTGTTCATTCCTCCACATTGAGGTCCTACGAGAATTCAGCACTGAGGTATCAGGACACACAGCACCTTTTCCCTTTCCTCTGAAAGAAAAGATCCCTTTAGAACTTTCATAACTTTGAGAATTGTTCCTCTGTCAAAGACAATTAGAATTAGCCAACTGTTTCAAAAATTTGATGTGCTTATGCACATGCCCAGAGCATGACTGTGCAAAGCTTATTCCCTCAGAGAGCAGAGATAAAAGGAAATTGGCCACTATAATTGAAATTGATAAAAGTATTCAAGGTTTTTAACAGAGCAATTCAAGAATACTCTTATCACATTCTTTCTTTTTTGCAAAAAAATTGTAGTGACCCACATCCTCATGTTTGTTTATGTCACTGAAGATTGTGATAAGTAAAAGTATGCAGTGTACCCCAAAATAACTGCGGATGTAGATAATTGCCCCTCTGAAAACCTTGTTTGACCAGATTATTGTGCAGCTCTCAATGTGTGTATTTAGAATCTGTGGGCAGCTTTTAGCATGCACACAATTCTCCTCAGACACATTCCTTCTCACGCCTGACCTCCGTTTTACATGATTTTAAGCTGTTTTCCTCTTAACGTGAAGCTATTCCCAGTGCATTTCAACAACATATTTAGCATGCCATTAATTTTTTTCCCCTTCAAATCTCACTCCATCTGATAGCCTGGCAGCTCTGACTATAACCAGTTTCCTTCTCATTACCAGTCCTTTAACAGGGAGGAAGAAGACATCTTCAGGATTTCCTTACCTTTCTTCTTCCCCAGTGTGAATTTCCTACTTTCTCAAAAAACCATGAAGATTGTTGTTCACAGTACACATCCCACTGACAGAAAGAGAAATAATAAAACCATAATGCTCAAATTGAATCAACTGCTGTCATTGTGTTGCAGATAATTGAGCATATTTTTAGAGTCCTCCTCTGTGGAGATTTTGAGGGTTTTTTTCTGTGTAAGTCATCCTCTGTGCAGGTGTTTTTATTTGGGGGTAGGTGTTTTTTTTCTTTGCTCTGTCCCTGAAGCACCCAGGGAACAAATTTACCAAAATTCTACCATGGCCTTTGCTGCTTTTCTTGGGGTTTAACAAGTTGTTACAAGGTAGGTCTGGTCTCATCTTTACCCAAGTGTTAGTATCAGCAGAGCCCTAACAATCAATATAACAACAGTTAAACATTTTTTTCTTGGTTTCCTTCCCCAAGAAGAGGTGCAGATTGGCTTCTTGGCCCCCCTCTTATCTTTTCACAGTGGCCCTTGGAAGTGGAGTCAGGAATGAAGTCTCATCATACTTGGCACAGGAGAGGCTGATTCATTAAAATCAACCTTGTCTGAGTGAAAGGGTGAATTAGAGTTTATTTTTTTTTAAATTTGTTTCCCAAGGATTTGCTTTAATTGCCAAAACCTCCATTCTGTCAAATTTTTAAACAAAAATATTCTGAATGTGGTTCCAAAGTGATTCTTTGCATTTTCAGAATTGCCTTTCATTTTCAGTAGAAGATTTTACATGTTCATTGGCCAGATTCTGCATCAGAGCGGACTTCTGTTTGTAAAAGTACTTGGAGAGAGTTGTTTTTATATTGTCGTCCTAGTTTTGGATAGGAAAATATTTCAAAGTACAAAATCTGATGGCATGGAAAACACTTTCCTTCCACTTCACTTTTTTTGAATAACTGCCTCTGTTGAAATACTATTCTACTTCTTTTACTTTTTCCTAGTGCCCATCAATAATTCATTACATTATTAGGAAATGGATAAAGATGGAATAAATCATTTAATACAGTATTTTCCAAATTCGTATCAATGTGAGTTTGAGTGTGTGGGTTACAAGAAGGTGATTGCCATTTCCAGCAAGTAAAAGAAGCAGATGAACTGTACAAAATACTCAGAAAATGCCTGAGTATGCTTGGCAATGCAACTTTCTGGCTCCCTGGATATGGCACAACCCAAATCACTAAAAACTCTGAACACACAGACACAAGCACTGTCTGATGTGCATGACCAGGCTGTGAATTACTAAAGGATTTAGACTGTCCAGAGCTGATAGTTGCTTTTTCCCTGAAATTTTAAGTGCAGCCTCTGATGTTGTGCATTGTCATCCAAAGCAAGAGGGTTTCTGCCCCTCACGCCTTTCAGCTCACATACATGGAGCAGATTTTTTGATAGAGCTCCTGTCTGTGTCTCCACTGTGGAGCTACACCTCTGTAAGTCCCACAGTCAGCAGTATCAATCAGATGAATAAAATTGTGCTTGTGCTGAAATGCTTTGCTGACGGGGAAATGCAGGCTGCAACAGCTTACAACCTGCACAGACCTAAACTGGGACCTGAGCATGAAAACCACTGCAACATCCTCTCTCCCAGATCATTTCCCCACCTTTCAGCCTTCATGAGGAAAGGCTGCAAAGCCTTCCAAACTGAGCAGGTCTGCCCAGAGAGCTGATCAGACCTCAGCCAGTGCTCACGGATTTCACAGGAGCAGGGAGCAGCACGTGGTGCCTTCCTGGTCATTTAGGAATTGCAGAAGGAGCTAAGCTGAGACTGGCTACTGAACTTGAGGTCAAGTTTAATTGCTCTAAAGTAGTGCCATGGGAAGGAGGGGCTCCAATGGAGCTTTCAGAAAAGCAGCCACTGACTCAGCTTATTTAAAACTGCCTTAGGATCATGTGGTCTACAGGGCAGAGGTGCCCACTGTAAAACCCTTTGGCCACTGATGTCCATTCCTGCTTGATTTCTAGGAATGTGAAACAGGTCATTGTTTGACAAATCAGAATGCATTCACTCTGTGCTCTTTCCCCAGCTCATAAGCCATGCTAATGGTATTAATCAGGATTAATGGAGGCTTGAGAGAATTAGGAAAGCATCCTGTATGTCAGTCCTTCAGCAAAGCCACATCTTAAAGTTTACTACGTTTACACTTCTCACAAAAAAAAAAAAAAAAAAAAAAAAAAAAAAAAAAAAGGGGTGGGAGGTGCATTTTGAAAAGAGAAAGCACATTTCTTACCATTCAGAATTCCACTTGGGTTTCTGTGCATGTACACACTCCTACACCTTAACAGCTGCTTCCAAATACCCCTGTCCTGCTGTTAACACTATGGATTCACAGCCTCTGAGCTTGTTGCCATACGACACCATCATTTGGTTTGTGTAGCTAAATTTGGCTTTAATGTAAAGTTAAAGAAGAGCCCTGCAGAGAGCAGGGAGCCCCAGAGGCTGCCCGTGCAGGCAGGGCACTGCAGCTTGTCCTCAGGGTTACTGTTCCACATTTTTCCCATGTTTCAACCTAATTCTGGTCCTGCATTTTAGATTAGGCCAGGCCAGTCCCTGCTCAGGCCTTGGTGATGCTGCATGAGGTGAAATGACACTGCAGACTTGGCTCAGGTATCAGTTTGATTTGCATGACCTGCACTCTCACCTTTTCCTGGTGTGGTGCCATGCAAATATTTGAGGTAATTGACTTCCACTTGCATGGAACCGGGTAAGCTATGAACTACAAGTGGCTGCATTCAAAAGTCACTTAGGTTATCCTAGTTTTGGAAGAGTATCAGGAGATGGAAGCCGGGAATAAATTGGGTTTTGGCAAGGAACATTTGGGGATCTCTTTTCTTATGTAGTGGCCAGTTGCAAAGAAAGAACTGGAAGGAAGCTTGGGAGATTCTCTGGCCATGGGTTGACCACAAAGTGCATTAATTCAGTGGATGTCTCTCCTGATAAGTGATGATTTAACCCGTTCACAGCCACAGTCCCTGGCACTGGGGAATCAGCAGCTGCACCTTTCCATGCACTGCAGAGAAGGAACTCTCCGTCCCTCCCATGACCTCCACTTGTCCCCATGCTTTTTGAACTAGAGACAGAGTTCAAGGACCTGGAGCAATGGTTTTGGTGTAAAATTCCTCAGACAACACTCAGTCTCTCCTTTAGTCATAGTTCTTGTGTGTATTTTTGTTTCCACCAGGGTGTAGGAATTTTGCTGTTGGCTTGTAGCAACAGCAAAGCAGAATCCTTTCCACTGTGGCTGAGAACATGCTGGTTGGGCAGCAAAAAAGGTAAATCCAAGATTTGGCTGTATTCTGTATGTTCCTTCTCTTGCCCTCAGTTTCCATTCTGCAATTTTGAAAGATTTGGAACTAGATAGGATATACAAAGATTCAAGGGCCTTTCTGTCTCCCTGCTGCAGACCACTGCCTGAGATAGGGAAGGAAAGAACGTTAAATATAAACTCTACACACAGACAGCAAACCTCAGGAAGGCTGATTTTTCCTCTAGGATGCTCCAAGTTTCTAACTCCCTTAACCTGTTTATCAGATCCTATTCCCTTAGTGTCTATAGCACTGACAAATTCTGATTTTCTTCCTGACTTGCAAGATCTATAGCTGTCACTTGCAGAGCAGAAATGATGCTGTGTGATCCATGTGACCAAGTCATTAGCTAAATCAGACCATATTTTGCATACTGAACAGCATGTCCTCACAGAGAATTGTTTGTAATCAGTCAATATTATTTATTTTTAAAAGTGCAAAAGATACCATTGAGTAAATTTGAATGAGAAACAAATTTGGAGAAATTGTAATCAGCCTGTGAACATTTTGCAAGCAAGAAGAAAAAGAAACAGGCCAAATTAATTGATTAAATTACTTGCAGCAAGTTCCTCTCTCTGTGCTGATCCTCTTCTCAATGCCTTTGGTATTTTGGGTGCATACCTCAAGCCTGACCTGAATCAAACTCTGCTTTTCCAATCAGAGCTCTTTCTTCAGGGGGATTGCCAGTCTTAAGTGATGGGTTTGCACTGTCAGCAAACGATCATTAAAGGAGCAGGCTGATAACATAAATCTCATTTTCACTTGGAAACCCAGGCTGATTTTTAGGTGCAGTAGAGACTGATCTATTTGCTCTCTGCCTTGCTTTTTTTTTTTTTTTTTTTTTTTTTTTTTTTTTG
>VZUI01082090.1:0-45153 GCA_013401135.1 Cettia cetti
GAGATAGAGATAGAGATAGAGATAGAGATAGAGATAGAGATAGAGATAGAGATAGAGATGATAGAGATAGAGATAGAGATGATAGAGAGAAAGATAGAGAGAGAGAGATAGAGACAGATAGAGGTAGATGTAGAAATATCTTGAGGACCTTGGTTACTTGTTGTTGTTCCAGTATAACCACTGCTAACCAGATCTCTGCTGGCACAGAGCACTTCAGCTACTCTGCCTTTTCTCACAGTCAGGGCTCACAGTATTTTGATAAGCAGCACATAATAGTCACCCTGAGAGCTCTCCACTTTCCACAGCCTGCAGCAGTATCATTTAAACTTTTCCCTTTATCTTTTTTTTTCCCCCATTTGCCTACATGGTGGAATGTCTTATCTTGCCCTCCTGCCTTTAGACTCCAGGGAGGAAAAGAGAAAAAAAAAAGGTTTTTGCTATTAGGTTTCAAAGAAGGACTTTCTCAAAGAGAGTTTCTCCAAGGCTTTCTGAAGAGCCTTTCAAGTCCCCTTTGTCCAACTTAGAAATTGGGTATTTTTCTCTTTGCTTGTATTCAGCAGAAGCCACTTAGAATAAATGTCTAACAAGGCTGTCTCCTCATTTCTCTACAATAGATCTAATATATATTTAACTATTAGAGCTTAATTTCTAAGCCAATTTCTACCTCCTCCTCCAGTTAAATTTGCCAAAATCAATTAAGGCTGAGAGAGAAAATTTCAGCCTTTGCCATTAATAACTGAAGCCTTATTCTTCCACTGCAAAATGACCTTCCTTCCCCTTTCACCACCCTCATCAGCCATGTGGCCTAAGACCAAAGCTCCCTGCACACAGAGCCTGTGAAACTGAGAAAAAGCCACTGGATTAATCCAATTTTT
The DNA here is from genome assembly GCA_013401135.1 of Cettia cetti. NCBI lineage: Eukaryota > Metazoa > Chordata > Aves > Passeriformes > Sylviidae > Cettia > Cettia cetti. The sequence goes on from VZUI01082090.1 coordinate 876, forward strand.
ATTCAGGATGATAAGGATATGAACCAGACCTCAAAGCAACATCTAAAGTGGGACTGACTCAGAAAGAAAAAAAATTACCTTTTCAGTTTTGGAGGAGCTTTTAACACAGATCCCATCTCTGCCTATTTCTAAGGATCTGTCCTGCACCTGACAACAAGCACAGATTTGGGTTTTAAACCCAAGGACCATGTTCTTCTTATTTGCCTGTTCATTTTGCAGCCTTTAGGGTGCACTCCTGACCCACCAGCAAGAAGTTCAAGCAAATCCCAAACCCAATTTTTTTTTTACATTTTTGATTGCGTACAGTGTTACACAACAGAAGTATTTCCAAGGGCAGGTCCTGGATATTTTTGGTGCAACATCCAGCAATGTTGGGGAGCATTTATGGAAACAAGCATCTCTAGTGGACAAATCATCCCAAGACACATCTGAATTGCCTTCAGAAGACACAGTTGGATTTAAGGATAACTCAGCTTCAGCCTTAAACACCTTAGTTAAATAGCTGAACCTACATGGCCTTACTTTGGGTCCCTCAGTGGGAGGAAAAAGCAGAAGAGTCATGCTGTGCCTTCCAGTTTTCCCTTCCTCCTCAAGCCCAGTCCTCCCAGATGGTCCAAACTGAAACCCATCCCCTTCCTGCCACCACCCAGCCCCAAGACACAGAACCTTGGACATTATTCACAAGTGGAGCCTTGCTGGAAGCCAAATCTCACCCTGGCCTGTCCCCTTCCCTCTGCTGCTCATTTTGGATGCACATCTAAAAGTAGATGCTCCAGCAGCGCTGGAATTCCCACTGCCCAAAATAAAGGTTCACTCCCATTCCTTCCCCCTCCTGCTCTCTGCTGGGTGCTGAGACATCACACTGAGTTGATTTTAATAAGCTGTTTGAATTCTCCTTGTGTCCTTGCAATGCTTTGTCACCAAACTGTCACCAGTGTCTGCTGAATTCGCCTGGCCCGTGGCCAAGTGAGTTGAGGCACACGTTATTTACGGGGCAGAAAAGGTGCCTGCAACATGCAGAGCTGCAGGGATGCAAAGATTTGCTAAACAGGCACATCTCCTGGTGAGAAAACTTCCATCAGCAAGACCTGGGACCCAACAGGCAGATGAGGAATGAAGGATATTGGTGCTTTTGGAGTTTGGGCAGCTTCTTGAAGGAGAGAGGGATTTTTTTTCTCTTTGGGGTATCCTGGCATTTTCTGGTTCCAGACGGATTTCAGCAATATATAGTGCCAAAGGCTGGCTCTAAGACACACAACAGCTCAAATCAAGTACATGTGGGCATGCAACCTTCAAAAAATCACCACAGAGCTCTGCCCTCCCCAGAGGCATGGAAGTTACTATTGGCATTTTCCAAGGTTCCCACCAATAATCACTATTTCCATGATTATTTGCAATTCAAAACCAGCAGGTAACTTGAAACAGGTTTAGTCATCCTTGAAGGAACCTCAGGTTTATTGTGAGGGTGGGGAGGCCCTGGCACAGGTTTCCCAGAGAAGCTGTGGCTGTTCCATCCCTGGAAGTGTCCAAGGCCAGGCTGGACAGGGCTTGGAGCACCCTGGGACAGTGGAAGGTGTTCCTGCCCATGGACTCCTGGACTCATTAGTAGGAAATGACCTCTAGGAACATTAAGTCCAGCCATTAAGCTAACATGCCAGGTCCACCTCTAAACCATGGCCTTAAGCACAACAGCTACACTTTTGAACACTTTTCAATGCCATTTGTGCCACAGCAGCCCCAGCTGAGAGAATCCCCTCATCCCTGACCACTCACTGCACAGTCTTGCCACCAAATACTTGCAAAAGAGAGAGAGGAGCTCCACCACAGCCAATTCTTTCAGCAGCATTTCACCTCTTCAGTTTATAGCTGAAAAAAGTCTTATATGATTTTTGTACAGTGACAAGGAAGATTGCCTGTTTCTTCACAGACAGGGCTTTTCAGCATAAAAATTACCATATTTTTGGATAGCCCCAATGGCTGAGCACCTCTGGAGCTGTGATATGGGCAGAGCACATCCCTCCTCCCTGTTTGCAGTGGATCTGTGTATTCCTCAAGGATTCCCAGGGAAAAACACTGCAAGGCTTCAGCCCAGCACTACAACATATATATAATTAGGGCACTTAAAACACAGTGAAACTCAAACTGTCCCCAAACCTCCCCAAAAATGATGAAATGATGGGGTGTGGGACACCAGGCAGTTCAGGGAAAAAAAATAAGGTTTTTTTTTATTAGCCCCAATGGCAGACCGAGAGACTTTTTGGGAGAGATGGGTGGCACATCCCCAAAGGAGCTGCAAGACCCCCGTGGAGGATCAGGGTGGCCTCACAAGCTGCAGGTGAAAGACTTTATGGATTTGTTTGGCAATTCCAAAGCCAAAAGAACTGCTCTCTGCAATGTGGAATATCTGACAAAGCCCTGGGGGTGGCAGTGGACAGAGCACAGGTAGCTGGAGAACAACAAATGCCAGTGACTGCGTGCCTTGCTTAGAGAGTGGGGAGTAAAGAAAAGCAAAAAAAAAGAGTAAGGTTTGCTCAGGATCTCTCAGTGAAGGAAAGGGCAGGCATTGCAAGAATTCAGAAACAACATCCTTAGGTGGAGATGGGCCAGTTGTGGAAGGAGCTGAGCACGTAAACAGGCTCTGGAGCAGGAAGCTGGCAGGAGCGTGTGAAGGCTCCGGAGAGGGCTGCTCAGATTTCACACGCCTGCACACGGGGAATGGACCCGACCCGGCCACCCAGATTCCTGCAGGGCTCAAAACCCCTCCTGCTGCTCTGCCCTGGGCAGAGCTGAGGGTGGATCCTGGTCGTGCAGGAGCGGTGTCAGGCTGGGAACAGCACTGGAGGGCAGGTGCACGCTCAGGCTCACAGCCTGCACTCTGTTAATGTCACTCCCCATCAGCTCAGCAGTGGGGAGGGAGGAATTCCTGCACGTCCACAGGTGGGTTTGCTGCAGGCGTCATCCTGCCTGGGCCACCTGGAGAGGAAGGTGCTGAAGGCACCTGAGTTTGGGGTTTGAGCCCCTGTAGCACAGAGCAGCTCGGGTGGATTTACAGCAGGGGCTCATCTCCACAGAGCGCCACCCTGTAAGGACAAAACCCCACTCACCCCACCCTGCTGGCCCTGCAGAGCTCCAGGGGGCTCTGGGTGCTGTGGTGGGTCCTTGGGGACACGGCAAAGGGACCACCATCACTGGTAAATGGGCAAAATTTAGGGTATCTAAAGCCCAACAGCTCCTCTCTGCTCTCACAGAGCAATAAAACCCCCAGGATAACAGGGGCACAGCCAGTCCTCACTGGCTGGAAATTCCCCCTCGGCCCCCAAAAGCACCCCAGATGTCAAGCTGATGGGTTCAGACCTTTCAGAAGTGTACAGATAGGGAGAAAAAATACATGATTTATAGGGAAAATAATAACTAAAGTGCTACCCCAGGCTCCCTGCAAACGCTGAGAGCAGATATTTCCAGCTGGTCACCACCAGCATGAATGATCACCCTCGTCACAAGCCTTTAGAGCAACTCCCTGGAATTAAATCTGCATATTGCACGGTTCCAGTTCCTTTCATCCAGGAATCTCCAAATGATTTACAAACAATCCTTTAATTAAGCCTCCCAAACAGCCCCCGGGGCAGAGTTACTGTGTCCGTGCGGGGAATCGAAGGCTTTGTGCCGCTAAAATGGCAAAAAGGTTGCAAAAATCTTATCAAAGTTCCTCCAAGACAAAATATCTTAAGAGTCCCTCTGCTTTGATGCTGATTCTAAAACCCTCCTGTTAAACACTTTTTCTCTCCTCCAGGGGATACGGCCCCAATTGCCTCCTGCCCGTGTCAGGATTAGTATTCAATGGATAAAATGATTTATTTATTTTTTTTTTTCAAATGCACACTTTGACAGCTCGTCCACAAACACAAACTCCCAGTACCAGGGAACTCTCAGTACCGGGGAGGTAGCCTGCGAATTCAGCTTTGGGAATGAAAAGCGGTGTTTTGGCAACAAGGATTTCAAACCATCAATCTGTGGTTTGCTTTGAGCCCGGTGCTTGATCTACAGTAAAAGCCCTTCCTGGCCTTTTCTGCCCCCAGGACAGGTTTGAGCTGTGGCTCTTTTGAATCCCCTGAGAATAAAAAGTATTGTTTGTCTTTTCCTGATGCAATTCTGCTATCAGACCGCCTGTGGGAATACAAGATACAATGTGGAGAAAGAATAAATAAAATAAAATATCCCATGAAGATGCTGTAAAATGTAACTCTGAGCCCCTCCCCGGCTGGTGGAATTTAAAGATGTTTTTTACCTAATGCCATCTTTGCTGCATCTCTTGGCTGTGCCTTGTCTGAGGCTGATTTTCTTCTGATTTAAGCAAGGATATAAAGGGGAATCTCTGCAGATTCAGGGGATTGGGATGTACAAGCCTGGAAGTCGGTAGTTCTAAGGAAATTGCTGTACCCCAGAGAGCTGCTTTTAAAAACTTCAGCAGCCTTGGGCTGGCTCTGCTCTGCCCCACACATAGAAGTTGTCACCTTCCAAAAACAAGCTCTGAAATCCCTAACTCTCATTTCACATCCAATCTAAACACAGCAAATCATGCAGGCTCCATCCCTATCATTATTTCCTAAGATACCCAAAATACTACAGCTTCACTTACAAACACAGCTTCATCCCATTTAAGTAGGAAGGGGGGGAAAAGGATGAATTTTAGGCTTTGAGGAACTCAGATGATGCCAGCAGATACCAGTCTTGGAGTTAAGCACTGCTGGGACTCAAACCTCAGCAAATAGGGATGCCTATCTTGGCCCCCAAGGAGGAAAATCCAGGTTCCAATACCCAGGGAGCAACATAAAAGCATCTCTAAGGAGCTTGTTTGAAAATTTAAGAGCAGCAATGAATGGCAGAAAACACTGTTTTGAAGGATATAGACAATTAATTTTTGAGAAAGGTGTAATAGGATCACTTTAGAGTGTTATAGAAACAGATCCCCACACTTCACCCCACTAAGAGCCCGTTTTGTCTCAGTCCCTGTGTATTTATCACCTCATTTTGGAAAACAGAACAAAACCTTCTGAGAAGGCAAAGTCAGCTAAACTCAGCTAAATTCTGGCCAGCACAAGAAAAATTGCGTTAACAGCTCCTACTTTATGCCAGAATTAATGATGCTCAGGGCTTCCCGAGTTTTAATAGGAAGAGAAATCTCTTTTAAAGCCCATGTTGGCATCAGGGACAGATAGGGGTTTACACCTGCTCGCCCACTAAACCTCGTTAGTCCAAGAGGGACAGGAAAAAAAAAAAAAAAAAAAAAAAAAAAAAAAAAAAAAAAAAAAAAAAAAAGCAGCGGGCAGAGATTTCAGCCAGAGCTCTGGGAATTCACCCCAGAGTTAAATCCCCAGGGCCCTGCCTCCACTTGTGCTTTTACCTCCGGAGCATCCCCCAGCTTTTGTTACCTTGAATAAAAGCACATTCCGCTCTGCAGAGGCTCTTCTGGGAGCCATGAGTTGGAGCAGGTTTTATATAAATATTTATTTATATAAATCATTTTATATTTTATTTTATTTTACTTTATTTTTATTTTTTTCACATCTCCCTCGCCTTCCCTGATTACAAGGAAGAAATGCCCCTCTCCTCCCTACCTTTATTCACTCTGGAAAGCATCAGTGCGTTTCCTTTCCCTTTTCCATGGGGTTTATAGCCACCTCTCCAAAAAAACACCCCACCAGAGAACCTCCAGTCCCACTCCATCACCCTGAACGTCCCCCTGAACCCCAACCCCGCCGCAGGAACTGTTCCCACTCCCAAACCTCCCCAGCTCCACACATCCCCAAGAGCCTCCAGTTTAACCTTTTCCCAACTCCACCACCAACTTCCAGCAGGGAATTGCCGTCTCCAGCAGCATTCCCCCCTCCCTCCCGCGCCATCTCTGCCTCACGTTCCGCGGGTGCAGCACCTGCACCGCTGCAAGAACAGCCCCAACCACGCCGAACCCAAAGTCCCCCCTCGCTCCACGGGACCCCAAAAAGCGGGGTGAGAAGCTCGGCGCTCCGCACATCGCTCTCCCGAGAGCTGGAGCCCCGAGCGGGGCTGCGGGAGCGGGATGCGGGAGGGAAGGGCTGGAGGGTCGGGCTCGTCCCTCCGCAGGACGAAGCAGCACTGCGGCTCCCGGGCCCCAAGTTGCGCTGCCGCGGAGGGCTGGATGTGCCCGGGGTTCCGATAAGAGCCGCGATAAAGCCGCATTCAGGCGGCGGGTGTGCGCCCGGCGTCCCCGGGCCGCTTTTCCGCCAAACTCGCCGAGGGTACCGGGGGAAGCGGAGCGCGGCCAGAGGGCGAGGGATGCTTGAGGCGGCGAGGAAGGCTCGGAAAGCGGAGGGGCGGCACTCACCGAGCAGCAGCAGCAGCAGCAGCAGCCCCGCAGCCCGCATGGTGCCTCGGCGCGGCTCCCGGCGCGGCTCCCGGCGCTCTCTCCCGGCGGGGCGGGCGGGCGATGCCCTCCCTCCCCCGGCCCCGGCCCCGGCCCCGGCCCCGGCCACCGGCCCCCCCTTCTCCCGCTGCCGGGGGAGGCGCAGAACGGCCCCGGACCGCCCCCGCCTCCGCCCCCGGCGCGGGGGGAGAGAGCGCCCAGGGATGGGATAACGGGATGGGATAACGGGATGGGATAAAGGGATGGGATGGGATAAAGGGATGGGATGGGATGGGATGGGATGGGATGGGATGGGATGGGATGGGATGGGATGGCATGGCATGGCATGGCATGGCATGGCATGGGGATGGGTTGGGATGGGATGGGATAGGGATGGGGATGGGATGGTGACGGGGATGGGAATGGGCAGTGAGGAACGAGGGATGCACCTGCAGAGGGGATGGAGGGGTTAATTGGGATGGGGTGTCTGGGGGAGATTTTGGCTTCTCAACTTCATGGAGGGTTTGGGAGGTTTCATTGGAAGTGGGAGGTTGGAGAGGGTTTCAGGGGTTCATTAGGATGGAGGTGTGGGAGGGGGGATTTGGGGTTCTCAACATCCTGGAGGGATTTGGGTGTTTCATTGGAGTTGAGAGATTGGAGAGAATTATGGTATTTCATAGGAATTGGGAGGTTGGGGTGGGCTTAAGGGGTTAGGATAGGGATATGGGGGGTTTTGGGGTTCTCAACTGCCTGGAGGGGTTTGAGACTTTTATTGAGGTTGGAAGGTTGGAGAAGATTTAGGAGTTTTATTGGTATTTCGGGTTCTCAACTTCCTGGAGGGATTTGGGGGTTTCATTTGAGTTGGGAGGTTGGAAAGCAGTTCAAGAGTTTTGTTGTAGAGGAGATTTAGGGGGATTTGGGTGTTTCTTTGGAGTTAGGAGGTTGGAGAGGCTTTAGAGATTTTGTTTGGATTGGGATTTGGGGTTCTCAGCTGCATGGGGAAGTTTGAGGATTTCACTGGAAGGGGGATGTGGGGTTGGGATTTGGGGTTCTCAACTGCATGGGGGGATTTGGGGGTTTTGTTAGAGTTGGAGCATTGGGGAGGATTTTGGGGTTTTGTTGAGTTGGGGATTTGTGGAAATCTGAGTAGGGGATTTGGGATTCTCAACTACTTAGGAAGATTTGGGGGTTACATTCAATTTAGGAGTGGATTTGGGATTTCCATTGGGATGGTGGTGGAATTCCTGCCTGCATGGAGGGAGTTCGGAATATTCATCAGGATGAAGACTTTGGAAGGGTTTTGGTTTTTTTCTCTGGGTAGGCTGTTTGAGGGGGATTTGTTATTCCCGTCTGTGTGTGTGGGTTGGGTTTTCACTGGATTTGGGGTTTTTATTGGAACAAGAAGAGTGAGGGTGATTTGTTATTTCAACCTACATAAGAGTGATCTGGGGGGTTGTACTGGAGCTGAGTGTGGATTTGGGGTTTTTATCATGGAGAAGAATTGTGGGGGACTGGGAGCTTTAATCTGTAAATTTGTAGATTGATTTTGGATTCCCACCCACATAAACAAGGATTTAGGATTTCTGTTTGGATGCAGCCTTGAGAATCTCTTTGGGATTCCTACCTGCACAGCAAAAATGTATGGGTTCTATCAGGATGAGCATTTGGAGCTGGATTTGAAATTTTCATCAGGACGGGGGCTTGGGGTTTGATCCCAGATTCACAATCAGGTATGAGTTACTTGAGGATTTTCATCCAGATTGGGTTCATTTTGGGATTCTCAGCAGGGTTTATGTGGAGTTTTCATCTGGAGGTGGGATTCATTTGGGGTCACATTCTGCATATACACCAAACACACTCCTCTTCCCCCCAGAGAATGCACATTTTCACAGGTTGCTTTCTGGGAAAGATTTGCACCTGTTTGAGAATGTCTCAAAGGAAGCCATGCCCCCAAAGCAGGAAGGACAAAATTATGATCAAATCTTGGCACTGTTTTGTGTTGAGGCCCTGAAAGTTGTTTTGTGGTGTTCAGGCAAGGAGTGCTCACTGCAGCTGGGAGAGACTGAAAATAATCTCAGGGCTTTGCACTGAGCCTCCTCTTGGCTCTGCTGGATCCAGCTAAACCAGGAACCTTCCCAGCCTAGACCCAGAGGTGCTAAAGATGACCTTTACACAAAAAAGGATTTTTCAAGTATGGTTTTCTTGATGCCTTCAGTTAAAGGTAGATTTTATTCTTGCTGCAAGGCCACCTTCAGAAGATGAGGACAAGCTTGGTTTTGCTGGCTCAGCTCTCCCTGCATTGCATGTTGAACCCAGAAAAGGTTTCTTGTCCTGATTTAACTTCTGGGTCAGTGCAGAGAGATTTTCCAGGTGCCTCAGCCCAGCCTCCCCTCTTCTTGCTATAGCTGTGCACTACAGAGCACCCCAAAGTTGTGAAACTCGAGCTGCAATAAATGAATGAATGTGTTGGTGCACATTATTAATCCTGCCAGTATCAGAGAGGCAGTTCCCTCTCTTCCTGAGAAGTATTTTTAATAAGAGATGCCATTCACACTCCCCCAATTTTTGGTGTTAACTGCTAAGCCAAGACAGCCCAGGGAAAAACCTGGGCTGCTTCAGTAGAGCAGAGACCCTGGGACAGAGAGGAGGGAGGTGATGCTGAGCTCCTCAAACTCTCTGTTTATGGCACCAGTGCCCATAAAACACTGCAAAAATATCCTGTGGCTCATTGCCTGGGGGATGGGGGTTTCCCCAAGGTGTGTTGGGTCTCCTCTCTAAATGAGGGCTGTGGGAACAACAGATAAGAACAGAGCTCCCTTGGCAGCAAGCTAAGGAAAACAGAACAGTCTGAAATCCACTTAAAAGTCAGGCTGGATTTGGGTTTATTGTGTGATGTTTGTAGCTAATGAGAGTTAGGAGGAGAATTCTGTCTGGTTGGTCCCATCAGCAGAGCTGGGCTGTGCTGTTCCTTTGCCTTGGGTAAACAGGAGGGAGCCTCACCCCCTGAGCATCTAAATCCTTCTAGATTGCTGATTTGGGTGTAGGTTTTCTCTTAATTATCACAAGAGGCACCCTGGCACTTACAGAGGGAGTTTTGTGAATTCTCAACAGACTTGTTGAATGTCGAGCTCTTTTGTTTCCTCAGACCTTGGCTGCTGGCAATTGCCACGGTGGCTGAAACAACAGCACAGCCTCCACTTCTTGGAAAAAGGGATTCATCCAGGAACATGGAGCTAAGCCTCCTTTTCCAGGTGGGCAGCAGGAAGGTCTCCCATTATTCCTGCTGCTTTGCCAGGTACAGGAGCCTTCCCACCCATGCCAGCTCCAAATCTGCCTCCGCTGCAAAGGGGATAGTTTCTGAGGGTGTCAGATCAAGGCTATGAATCATGAGCAGCTGATAGAAAAAAGAAAGGGATATTTAGCAAGACTGCTTCAAAAGCTGGGTGTCTGATGAAGTACATCCCAACCATCAGCTGGGAGGAAAGGTCAGGAAAAATCCCTAATTTGGGACACTGGGCATTTTCTGGGGGTGTCAAAAAGGCATTGGTGTGTCCCAGAAAGATGGAAACAGTCTCTGACACCCCAAGACATGCAGCATTGCTAACTAGGAGCTTTATCACGAGTAGCCCAGCTCTGGAGGTTTTCCTAAATACCAAAATCACAGGGCCAGGAAATTATGCAGAAGCTTTTGCTTTCAACTCCAAACATGAATGTCTCAGAGGTGAAGGGAAACCCTTTGGAGAATAGCCTGCACAATCTGTCTGAAAAGTGGGAGCCAAAAATAAGAATTTACTTTAAAATTTATTGTTGACATTATGCTTATTTAAAATCTCACGGGCTTAAGTGAGTCAGGTGTGTTTTTTAATCCTGACATTGATGTGGCTGCACACAAGCTCACATTTACCTGGGTCTGTGTGTTCCAGCCAAATATTTATGTAAGGCTGTGAAAGAGCAGCACAGGGAGTCAGTGGTTTCAAGGTATGCAATTCAGCTGGGCTGAAACCCTCTCAGGAGGAGGAAGACTCCACATGACACAAGATTTCCTTGTTGGAGAAATCTCAAAATGTTTTTGTGACTCTCCAAAAGGTGCAGACAGCCCATATCTTCTGCAGTTTAGAAGGAAACTGGACAAAGGGGAAGGAAACATAAAGCAGGAGCTGCTCTTGTGCTTCACAGTGCTGGGATAAATTCCCCAAGACAGTTTTATCTTCTCTGCACCTTGTAATTCCTTCTTGGCTGCCTTCAGATTCGTCACAACATTTGACTGACATCTCCAGGCAGCCTGGCAATATTTACCTCCTCTCACAGAAAATGACCGAGGAAAGCCTGAGCAGCTTGAAAATCCTCAGGCTGAGATCCAGCCTGGGATCATTTAACTTGCCAGTAATCCGATTTTATTGAATGTCGTCACCTATCTCCTCGTGCAACTGGGCACAAAGTAATAATGTTTGGAATTCAAATTTGGGGTTAAGATGGGGAAGATGAAGGGCTGATACCTCTGACGTGAGTAACAGTGTGAGCAACAGCCTGTGGACTCCTGGGTTGAAGATCCCAGAGGCTATTTCAGGAAGGAAAGCAAAAAAAACCCCAAACCAACCAAAACCAAACTACCCTTCTTTCATCAAGAGACAAAAATACCTGAGGTCTGATGTTTGTATTTCAGAGGGTGGGGAGTCAGAAGTGTCACGTGGGAGTCTGTTCCTTAGCTTGGACTTGACCCAGAAGAAGGAAACAAAATGCAGCTTGCCTCAGGAGCAGGGATTGTCTTGAGGAGCCAAGAACAGCCCAGGATACTGCTCACAATGCCAGCTGTCTTTTCCTGAACTTCTCTGAGTGAAGAGGCAAAAATCCTATCGGTATTAGATAAAGATTTACAAAATCCAGGTTCAGCCCTCAGTTCTGAAATAATCACCTGATCTCAGCTGTGGTCTCATTTTGAAGACGTCTGTTCTTCCACTTTTCTCTGCACTTGACCACTCAAACAGGTGTAATTTCTCATTCTCTCAGTTTAACTTTCCAAGAGAAAAAACAAGGAACCTCATTTTCAGCAAGCTGCCAACGTTCCTGCTGGGGAGCCTGCTGCAGTGTTTAGCCACCCTCTTGGTAAAGAAATGCTTCCTCATGTCCAGCCTGAACCTCTCCTGACACAGTTTTGAGCCATTCCAACACGTCACTGGATATCAGGGATTAGAGCCCAGCACCTCCCTCTCCACTTCCCCTCCTCAGGAAGGTGTAGAGAGCAATCCAGACCCTTTTTCCAAGGCCACAGTGAGTGGATGACTCCTGCTCCAAAATACCTTCTGTTCATCCTCCTCACAGACTCCTGCAGAGGTCTGTGGGCTGTGAAGGACCTCTAAAATAAATTTGGGATGGATTGAGCCATTTTGCTGGACAAGGGGTCAGCAATACTTTCTTCTAGATGGAGCAGGGGAACTCCTTGAAGTCCTAGTCTGGATTCAGTGGGATTTTCCCAGGATGACCCTTGGGTGCAGCACACCTCTACAACCTAAATATCTTCTGCCACTTGGGCACACACTGCTCTCCCAACACCAACTCCACATCTCTTGGGAGTGGCTTTGCCACCACCTCTTCCCTCTGACCAGGATTCTGCCCCAAAAAACCCCTGGAAGTTACCAGGGCAACCTGCAAAGGTCCAGCAGCTCGGAGCATTGTTAGGGGCTGCAGCAGCCCCGAGGAATTCACTATTTGCTTTAGAGATAAAAGCTGCAACTTCCACACATTCTTCTTCAATTTCACTCTCCATTAAGTGCATTGCCCTGTCATAACAAAGCTCGTTGAATTATTAGAGATGAGGGGAATATTTTGGAGCCTGGAATGGGGAAGGGGATGGGAGGGAGCTTGTGGTTTGTCTTTGTGGATCCCCTCCATGGAGCATTTAGGATGTGTTGGGGCTTTGTGAGAGTGTCTGGGGACAGTGAGGGCTGGGAGTGAGGGCCAGAGGGTTGGGTTGGGTCAGGTAGCCTTGAGCAAACCCCTGTTTGTGCCTCTATCCTGGGCTGTGTTTCAATTTCTGTCCTCCTGTTTTGCTTGTGCTTTTTTAGACATGGATAAGAATTAAAGAGGAAAGAAGGGGTCAAATGAAAGCCTCATGCCCCAGAGTAGCTGTTGACCCCTCCAGCTCTTCCAGCACTATCAAAAATCCTTTTTCCTCTTCCCCACTCCAATATCCACTGTGTGGCTGGTGCTCCCAGCTGCCCTGTGAGCAGTTTCCTTTATGCCTGGTGCAAGCCATGGGTTGCTGACACACGAAGCACCTCAAAGGCTTCCTTCCACCCCCAAACCCCTCCCTGGGGTATCCCTGTGGCAGAGCTGGTGTGTCCTCTGCCACCCCAACCACCCAAATCCTTATGCTGGTGTTTGTTTGTGGCAAATTAAGGTGAAAAAGGTGCTTTTGGACAGGGGAATTCACTTTTGTAGTGGGAACCCAAGCTAGGGCAGATGAGTCACTTCTTGCAGTCAGATTAGGAGAACCCCACTCCTAAGTCTCATTCCTCAGGCTCATGTTGGTTTAGTTTTTAAAATGTGATTTTCTCTTCCAGTTCCTCAGTTTCCTAACACAAGCTCCAAGGTACATCCTGCATCTCAACAAGATTAACCAGAGGGTCATGAGCTGGGCCTATGAAAGGTTTTGACATTTACAAAAAGAACATACAGTGGAAATAATAAATGTTACTATTTCCATGAACTAAAGCTTTGTACAGATAAACACATTTTCCCTTTTCCTTCTCTAACAGTGAGGGGGCTTAAAACACTTTATGTGGAGGTCTCCTACTTAAAGACAAGACTGAAAACAAACTGGGAGCTAATTGAAACACTGCCTCCCTTTTATTTTCCTGCTTCCATGTTTCAGTGAAGACTAATTTAAGGGACATTCTCCCAGTTAATGGAAATGTGTCACTCTCATCAGCAGTAATGGGAATTACAGGAGGATTGCAAGGTTCCAAGGTTGACAAAGATGGAGCTAAATTTCCCTGCAGAGACAGGAGAATTCCTGCTTGCATCAAAACCTGTGGCCAGAGTACTCTTCAGGAGAGGACAGCTGAAACTCTCTGCCCCTCCAGTTACAAAAGAATAGGAATAAATATCCAGGGGAAAAGGGGAAATGAGGAGAGGTAGCAGGGGAAATCTCCATCCAGCCAGTTCCTCACCATTCCTGAGGTTCTGTGCAGATGCCCACACCAGCAGCACCCCCAGAATGACAATTTTTATGTGGTGTTTGAAAAGAAAAAAAAAGACAGCTCAGAGCTTTCCAAGCAGCTGGGAAAGGAAAGACTGTGAAGGTGTGAGATCCTGTTATCCTCTCCCCTCTGCTGGTGCTGGGACTGACCCTGGGGAAGTTTGTGGAGGTTTCCCTGCTGCAGCTGGGTACTGGTGATCTGTGATGGCTTTAACTTCTTCTCTGGCACTGGGATGTAGGAGAAGTTAGGCAGGAGTTTTTAACCCAAATCACCCCAAATGTGGAGTTGATTCAGCTTAAGCCAAACCTGCCCAGACACTGGGAAATTTTTTGTCAGGAGACCTTGTGCAAACACTTCACCTCCTTGAGATCAAGACAGCCTGGAGGCAGAATGCCTGCAGCCTCTACCAGTAAAAAGAAATTCTCCTTTTAGCCTGGGACATTGGCAATGGGATGGGATTTATTAGAGCTGAGGAATATTACTGCTCAATCCGTGGTTCAGATTGATCTAAGAGAGCTCAAATGGATTCAAAAGCTGCCTTTTGCTCAGTGCTGTGCAAACGGGCATGGAGAGCATTCCTGTCCCAGCACAGCATAAAGCCACATCCTCTTGGCTGTGTTCAGGATGTTAATGAGGCACCTGGGGAGCTGACATTTTGTGGAGGACAATTAGCAGCATCCACAACCCTCCACCTTGGTATTTTACATCAGACACAGCCCTGCTTCATGCCTCAGCTCTCTGCTACCTGCAAGAAGAGGGATTCAGCTCACAGATGCAGGAGCTGAGGCAGGGGAGTTGCTCTGTCCTAAAAATGTCAGTTTTGGCTCTCAGGTTGAGCATCCTGAAGGAGGGAGATCTGCAAGGGCTCTCCGACACTTGCAGCAGTCAGATGCACACTCCCACTCTCCCTTGCTCTGCAGTGTGATGGGCTCCAACTCTACCAAGATAATAAAAAGAGCTAAAAGCCAGAGTGGAGAGAAAAAGAAGAAAATTAATAAATAAATCCCCAGCAATCTGTGGTTTGTGGCCTGGTCTCCTCTCTCCAGGGTGGTCGCTGGGAAAGTTGAGTGTCCAGGAGAACACTCCAGATGTGGTCTGTGTTTCACTCACTGAGATTAACAATAAAAGGAAATTCTGGGAAGAACAGGGGGCTGGGCTGGACCTGCTCCTGTCAGAAACATGGTGGGAAGGCCCCCATTGTGGGGAGAGCTTTGCTGAGTTTCTGGGACTGAAGGAAGTTGTCATTATGTCACTGCATCCTGTGTGTGAGAGAGAACGGAGGAGAACATCTGCAAAAGATGCAAAAGGATCATACAAGGCTTTGACCTCCCTCTCCAGGTTGAACTTGATTGGTTTTCCTGCTAGCAAATGGCAAATCCACTCAGAGAAAACCTGCAATTCCTTCCCCAATAGGCTTGCAAACAGCTAGACCCCAACACACCACCAGCAGTGACCGTGCTGGAGAGCTGCCTGGCTCTGATGGTGGATCAGGCTTGTGGGTGTGGCAAATCAGGCAGCAGGGGATGAAGAAGGTGTGCTTTCCATGCTTTGTTTGGTGGACCCACTCCAGGACCAGAGCTGCATCCCACACCTGCCAAGAGCAGGGTGGAACTGGAATCTATATGATTGAATATATCAGTAATATTTTTAATATTATATTAATATATATCAAAATATTTAATAATATAATGTATTTTAATATTATATTAATATTATATCAATAATATATTTAAATATCAGTCTATAGTCTTGGTCTCTATCTAATGTATCTTGGTCTGAATCAGAGGGAAGGCTTAGGCTCAATCCACACACAATTAATAAATGCTCCATGTCCACTGTAAAGTCCCTATGGCTCCTGGGTCACCAGCAGCTGGACTTTTTCAAGAGTGTCTCTCCATTTAGGGTCTCTCCAGTCACTGGAGAGGATGGAGATGTTTTCCTCCATTGCCCTGGGTGGGATGAACAGAGAGAGATTAACATGGATCTTCACCCTTTCCTCTGGGAAATGTGTGATGAGGCACAGTTACCCCTCACGGCCCTGAAGGAAGTGCCATACTAACTTCCTTCATACTTGGAAATATTTAGGATCCTGAGGCAACAAGGAAAATGTGAAATTTGTAATACTCCTGTATTTATAATCCTCTGGGCAGTGGGTTCAAGCACTGGGATGCCCAGTGAGGGCAGGGTTGCCCATCCACGTGCAGCAGCCACTCTGATGATACCCTGGAGCACCCAGGGTGGGAGGAGCAGGAGGGAGATAAGGGAGCTGCAGCACTGGGAAAAGTCAGAAAACCTTGGAAGAACTCCCAGCCCTTTTGTCTCCAAGATCTCGAGAACAAAATTGATTCCTACCCAGACTTAAGGAACATGGTTAGTTAATGTGAGGGCTTCATTGGATCAATGCAAACTTCTTGCTTTATAAAGTAGAAAAACCTCTCTGAAACAAGGACTGTGAGCACAACTGGTGTCCCCTGAGAATCTTCCCTGCAGGAAGAGCCTCACCTCCTTCAAAGCCCCTGAATTCACAGGGTAGATGACAAACCCAGATGTTGACTCCTTATGCTGCTTTTCAAGATGCTGGATTAAAGAACAGGTTGATGTTGTAACATTGTTGTTCACACACTGAATTACAAAACCCACCATTTTCTCCAAGAAGAGTCTGTTTGTCCTCTTCAAGCTGTTTTCTCTTTCATGTGTCTGCATGTGATGGCATTACAGAATAGCATTTAGTCCTGCACATAGGAGGGCAAACATGGAAAACAGGAAATATTATGGCCATTTTCTACAGATAACAAACCAAAATATGGTAGGCCTGACCTCACCCTTAAAACTGAGTGAGTGAGCTCCCAACTTCGTTGTCCTTTTTGAGGACTGAACCTCAGATGAGAAAGAAACAGAGAGCCAAACTGCAGTGACCAGCCCAGGCTGGGATCTCTCTTTTCCTATTTTTATCTGACATCACTGAGCTTTCCTCATCTGCTTCCCCAGCTCCTATGGCACCAGGCAGGGTGGGACTGCTCATTCTTCATTTAAAAAGCACAGGATAATCACAGGAAACAGTGAGAAAGAAAATGGAAGCCTGAAATCTCCTCTGATGTATTAGTCACGGAGAGTTTTCTCTTCAGTGTGCAGTGGGCTTGATATGAGACATTTATTTGTCAGTGAATGAGAGAGATTCTCCCTACAGGGCCCTTGTGCATGTTTGAGAGTGGTAAACAGAGGAACCCAAAGCAGAAAGAGGAGTAGGGAAGGAGAGGAGCAGGAGGTGCTGAAGAGCTCCCTGTTTCCCCCAGGTCACTCCTGGCAGGACACACAGGCACAAGACAGCATGTATTCAGGAATAAACGAAGCTCTTCCTCCTTTACTGTTGTCATCTCTTAATTACTGGCCAAAAGCCACTCTCCTGGCATGGCACATGTCCCACCACACCTCTTTAGCACACAATGTGCTGAAGAACAGCTCTCCCTATATTTAGCATTCCCCATCTCCCATTGTGAAGCTGCAAACACATCCCCCTGCTGCTCCATGGGCACGCCAAGGTGGGGCTTGGTGATTCCTGGTGCACCCTCCCTATTTTTAGCTATCAGATGATGTGTGCATGTGTGTCAGCTCCTCGTAATCCTTTCCAGGAAACAGATCTGCACACAGCTCCCCATGATGTAAAATCCTGCACGTTTTCTCCTCCTGGTTCCAGTGGGAATGGAGGAGAGAAGGATTGGGAGATGTGTCCTGCAGGTGGGCTGGGTGGGGTAAGGTGAGATGATTCCCCAGGGAAAATCAGTCCAGGCAGAGCTCTGGGGACTCAGTGAGAAGAGAAAGCTCTGGAGAGACCTTCTCATGTCCTTTCAATACTAAAACAAACTTTTTAGCAGGACCTGTGTTGAGAAGAGGGGTGATGGTTTTAAACAAAAAAGATCAATTCAGATTGGCTCTAAGGAAGAAATTCCTTACAATAAAGGTGAAAAAATACTGGCACAGGTTGCCCAGAGAGGTGGTAGATGCCCCATCCCTGGAAACATTCAAGGTCAGGCTTGGAGGAACCTGGTCTCGTGGAAGGCGTCCCTGCTCATTGCGGAGGACTTTTAAAGGTCCCTTCCAACACAAATTATTCTCTGATTCTACAACTTAGTGCTTGAACCTCCTACTATTAGGCTCATTCATCTTCTCACTGGATGATTTGGACTACAGAAAAGCCTCCTGTGGGAATTCTTCCTGACAGCCACCACAAAGCAGCAGTTTGAACCTCAGGAGTGAGTGAGGCCATCCTGCCGTGGGGACTTTATGCCTCTTTTGCTGCATCCTGTCAAAAACATGGGTGAGTTGGCTCATGGGCAGAATCCAATCTGATGGGGCTGATCCAATTCCTGGAGAGACTCTCTTACTGTCATTATTCAGAGCTGCAGTGGATTAATTAAATGTTTAAAGCTGGGGAACAAAGGACAGGAATGCGTGGCTGGTTTTCCCAGAAGAGTCGTGATGCTGCTCCTGTTCTGCTCAGACTGTGCAGGGGTGATCTGGTAAAGGGGCTGAATAGTGAACCCAGCAGAGATTTATGCTACTGAAAGCTCACCAGGAAAACCAGCTGAAGGATATTCTTCCTACTCTGCAGGAAGTGAGCAGGAAAAGAGACAGCCTGCGTTTGATGCTGAAAAGTGAAAAAGGTCGCACGTGGAAAAAAAAAAAAAAAAACAAACAAAAAATGCAGCCTGAGCATACAGAGGTCCCAAAGTAGTCATTTCCAGGGTGTCATCCTTGAGGCCCTGCAAAGAGTGAAATGTCATCACTGCACTCAGCCAGAGTCAAAAAGGTCAAAGAGGAATTTAGGGTTTGTAGGAGAAGAATATTGTTAAAAACCCCCACTGTGGTGTGGAATGAATCACCTGGGCTCTGACCCCTTGTGGGGTGGGTACAGTGCTGATCCCCCACCTCAGGAGGATACAATAATGCAGGAAAAGGTAAAAGCACCAGGAACAATTCTAAGCCCTGAATGGCTCAGTGTAAGAATAGGCTGGGTCCCCACTGTGTGCAGCAGAGAAAGCTGAGCAGGAGAGCAGCCCCTGGGTCACAGCATCCACAGGGCGAGGAGGAGGAGGCAGAAACATCTGCTCCTTCCCCTAACTCCAGCAGCTGGGCAGCATCCCTCAGCCAAGCAAGAGCCAGGAAGAGCTCAGGGGTGGCTCTTGCTGCCTCGGTGTGCTGAGGAGACCAGAAGCATGAAAAAAGCTGAAAAAATTGAATGGAGGGCAAGTCCACTGGTGGCTGATGGACACGATGCTCTGGGCCACCACCCTCCTGTTGGAGTTCCTGGGGAGATCACCTCTTGCTGCAGCTCTCATTCTGCTCTCTAGGAATATTCCTCCATTCACTCTCCCCCTTTATCCACCCCTGGTTATTTTGGGGAGCTGGTGGTGGCTCACACCAGGCTTTGCTGAGCTCCAGGATGGTGGCTGTTATTCCCTGAGGAATGTCACCAGCTGGGATCTGACAGTGAAAAGAAGTGCTGTAGAATCGTGTCAAAAGAAGAGCCAGGGGAGCCCCAACAAACAGCAATTATGAAGGGAAACCAGCCAAAAAAATGAAGGGCTTGAACCCCCAGGGATGTACAGAGATCTCCTTTCCTACGGGGATCAAAAAGAGTCTGGAATACCAAGTTGGATGGCAAGGAGAACCCAGAGTTCCCTTGAGAGCCATTTCTTCCTCAAAACCCCAAAGATTTTGTAGGGTTTTTTTTTTTTTTGTTGTTGTGTTGTTTTTTTTTTAACTTGATAAATATACATAACTCCTTTACAATGGGGCTCTTGTGTTGCTAATGGGGACCCTTAATGGAGAGTTATATTTCCAGGATTATATCTTTATTCAGTTGCAAATTATTTTTGGGGGGAGTTTTAATACTCTGCTTCAGTCTATGAATAATAGTATCATTTGAATGCAGCGGACACCTGGTGCAGTAGAAGGACAGTGGGAGCTCTAGACTGACCTGGTATGACTGCCAACTTTGCATTTTCCCAGCCTTTCCTATCCGCTCCATTCAGCATCTAATTTCATTCTCTCTCAGCAAAATGCTAGACACTTGTAACTTTATTCTCCCTCGGCAAAAACTTGCTCTCTTGTAAGGAGGGGGAAAAAAAAGTGAAAAAAAAAATTCATCTTATCAATCTCTTCTTATACAGAGTCTAGTAATTTGAAGGTTGGGTAAAGTTTCAGGAAAAAACTTCCAATTAAATACTGTAAAAAGATAAAATAACAGTGGCCTTGCTGCTGCCCAATAGCTTTCTTGAAGCGCTCTTTTGTTGATTTATTGTACATTAGCCACTGAGCCATGCAAAGAACATTACGTTTCAGAAAGAGCTATTCGTATGCGGCCTGCATCCTCTCCAAAGACAATCAGGCCTGTATTGCATTTTGCAAATTTATACCAGGATGTTGGTTTAGAGTGTTTCACTGAAAAGTTTTTCAAGTAAGTGTCTGCTTTCATAGGCAAGAGTGATTGAGGCACACAAACAAACCTTTGTTTCAAAACTCACAGATGTATGGCTGGAGCAGAGCTTTGTTTTCCGCTTTAAGGAGTATTCTCAGATTTTTGTTTTGAGCACAACACAGGATTGTACAAAAAAATCAGCTTGAGGATGAATGTCTGGTATAATCTCAGGCTTTCCAGATTTTCCCAGGGTTAATTTTTCTACTCTGAACTTTGTGGGGAGGGAGTTGTTGTTGGGGTTTTTGTTTTGTTTTTTTCTTTCCTTTTCTTTTTAATTCAATACTCCAACAAAAGAAGCTCTGGGTACTTTAGTCTTTAATGACTTTAGGAAACTTCATTTCAAAGCAATTTGGGAGCTTGTGGCCTTGATAACATACTTCTTGTGCCTAGCTCTGATCAAGTTCTTGCTCTGCTTTTACCCCTGAATCATCATTTTTGAGCATAGTGCTATGCAATGGTTATTGTAATTTCTGGGATGGGGAGATAGCCACCTGTGACCTAATCTACAAGAGATGAACCTTCGGATACACCCTTTGATGGGTGTAGGTCTGTGTACGAACACTGACTCAAATGGCCAAACTAATGCTGAATCACAAGATGTACCTAGTTACAAAATCGTAATAAACCCCACCTTTCTGATGGGCTCAGATTGGCTGCTAAGCAGTAAACTAGAAACAAAACTGATCTCAGCTGCCAAAATACTGAAGTGTTTCTGATAACAACTACAGCAGCAGAAGGAAATCCCAGGTATTACATGTTAAACATCTGATTGGGATGGGGAGGACACACACTGGCATAAGGTAAAGTTGCTCTCTGCTAAGTTGTGGGCTAGATGCACAGGATGAAGTCCTGGCTGGAGTGAAGTTACTGGAATTTTGCCATTTGCTTTCACAGAGCCAAAATTTCACCTTAGCAAGCAATGTACTGTAGCTCCAGCCAGATTCACAAGAGCTATCAGGAAAGAAAGGTGGTCAAAAAGTCCCAGCCTTGTCCTCCGGTCCTATTACGTCTCTAGCTAGGAGAGCCAAAACTGTTCCACCACCATTCAGCAAAATTGTAAGGTGCAGACAACTGCATTCCTTGCAGTCCCAGTAGGCCTTTGAAGAAAGGAAGGAAGAAAAAGAGAGGGCAAGTTACAGACCCTGGTCCACAACTTCCTCAGATACCTAATATAGAAAGAATTCAACTCTGTAATAGTGTCCCTTAGGCTAGACCAAGGTGAACGTGCTGGCAAAGACACATTGCTGTTGGTTAGGGTTTTATTAGAATTTTGCCAGGCATGTTTTGTTTTGAGGTTTAAAAATTGCTTCACCACTGGACACTTTTCACTGGGAAAATACCTCTTTCTGTCAAGAAATCTGCTATTTTGTGTGAAAACCAAACACTTGGAAAGCAAAAGATTTTGACCCTAGATTATGACTCTATATTAAAATTTTAAAAAAATTGTTGATTTGGTAATCTCAGTGTGTGTTAGTAGTTTAATGGTATCTTGAATGCTTTCTGCCTTCAGTATCTTCTAATAAATTAACTTCCCAGGCAAACGATGGTGTAAGCTTTATGCAAAAGACAAAGACCATGGTGCAATGCAGGCTGATCTTCTAGCTGATAGCAAAGGACATGAGGAACTTCAACTAAAGTTCCCAAAACTACATTTTTCAAGGGTGTGAGAAGAGAATCATACGCAAGTGGTTTAAAACAAAGGGGTTTTGTCTTTTTCTGCACACAGGAGCAAGATCTAATTAGACCCTACCTTTATACCTTTTCAAGTGGAGAATTAATGAAAAAAAAATGAATATGTCATTCAACATTTACACCATCAACAGGTTTAGTTGCTTTCTTATCTTCGAAGTATGTAATGTGTGAGTCAAAATTGGCATGATTTTGATAGTTAGTGCAGGCCCTTATTTATATGAGGGTGAATCCTCAAGTCTTCTCCATGGTATGAAGCAATTACAGACATGGTAACCTGTGATGTTTTTCTGCATAAGAAAAAGACCAGCTGACAAATTCTTACAGGGCATAGCTACCCTCTTGCCTGTACATTGTAGAACCAACACCTCCACAAACTATTGCTACCTTTCAGCAGATCACCAACTGGCATTGCTGGTCTTCTAAGCTGGGAGCATGCATCAATCTGTTGGAAGATAGGAGGGCTCTCCAGAGAGACCTGAAACAGTTGGATGGATGGGCAGAATCCAATAAGATAACTTTAATAAGTCCAAGTTCCAAGTCCTGCATTTTGGCCACAATAACCCCCTGCAACATTATAGGCTGGGGAGGTTTGGCTGGACGGTGCTCAGGCAGAAGGGGACCTGGGGACACTGGTGACAGCAGCTGAACATGACCCTGGTGGCCAAGAAGGCCAAAGGCACCCTGGCCTGGATCAGGAATGGTGTGGCCAGCAGGAGCAGGGAGGTCATTCTTCCCCTGTACTGGGCACTGGTGAGGCCACACCTTGAGTTCTGTGTCCAGTGCTGGGCCCCTCAGTTCAGGAAGGACATTTTGATGCTGGAGCACGTCCAGAGGAGGCAACGAGGCTGGTGAGGGGCTTGGAGCACAAACCCTGTGAGGAGTGACTGAGGGAGCTGGGGCTGTTTAGCCTGGAGAAAAGAAGAATCAGAGGTGACCTTATCACTCTCTGCAGCTTCCTGAAAGGTGGTTGTAGTCAGGTGAGGTTTGGACTCTTTCACCAGGCAGCAACTGACAGAACAAGAGGACTGTCTCAAGCTGCACCAAGGGAAATACAGGATGGATATTAGGAAAAAGTTTTTTATGGAAAGGGTGATAAAGGACTGGAATTGTCTGCCTGGAGAGGTGGTGGAGTCACCATCCCCGGATGTGTTTAAAGAAAGACTGGATGTGGCACTCAGTGCCATGGTTTAGTTGAGGTGTTAGAGGTGGGTTGAACTTAATGATCTTGAAGATCTCTTCCAGCCTAGTTATTTTGTAATTCTGTGATTCTGAAACTTAGTGTAGGCTGCAATCTCCCAATCCCCAGTCCTTGGGATTCAGACCTCTCCAAGTGGGCTAAATTATAACCCTTTTTACAAATTCAGAGAGATGAGATGTCACAAGTAGTTGCATACTCAACCATTTTTAAGTTTTGTTGTGTACAATACTCTAAAAGGACTTCCAAACTGTAGAACTTCCTAGATGTTCCTAGAAAGGTAACATCATCCTCGATGGCTTCTCTGTTGCATTTCAGCCTATTCTTCGGTGATTCTGGAGTAATGGTTTTTTTGAGTTTTTTTCATTAATCTAACATCTTCTGTGACGAAAATAGGAATTGTCTTCTCCATCAGAGGCTGTTCATAAAAGTAGATTGGTTGATTGCTAAAAGTGTGCATATCTAGGGCAAATTATGGTTAAATAATATTTTTCATAGTCATACTTGTGCTCTTCCAAGACCAGAATTGTTTTTGAGCTACTACAGAAGGCAAACTATCATTGGATATTGTTGAGGTGACTACTGGAAATCCTCTTCAAGTATCTGAAAAATATATGAAGCATTCTTGAGAAAAGTCAATCAAACCTAAGAAGTCAAAATCAGCAATGTTTCATAGCATTGAACCAGACAAAGCAACCTAGTCTTCACTGGTGCTATTTTTAGGAATTTCCCAATTCTTGCTAGCATTCCTTTAGTCCCATCAATTGAAATTCCACCTTTAGCTTTTTGCAAAAGTAGGAGGTTTTTCTTTCTTGCTTGAAAATGTCTTTATTTCCCTTCTTAAAATTATAACTTAAGGATAGGAGAGAGTGAGTAGGATAAAGCAAATCAAGAAAAAAAAAGAAGAAACATGATCCAATAAACCTTCCAAAATCCTACTAGAAGTGATCTAGGAGGGCAGCTTGAATGTTTACCACATGTTTTTTTCAACCAAACTGTGATTTTTAGGAAGTCAAATTCTTTTATCACAGATCCTCAGGGTGGGACACTTGCCATTGCAGTGTGACCAATACATTTCTGTAGTGCTCTGCATCATGTGCCTCTTCTGCACAGCTCTCTGTTCATTTCTCTGCTCTGCCATTTACTCTTTGGCAGAAAATTCTGATTTGGTGCTCTGAATATTTATGCAGATGCAGGTTTGATAGTGTAGACAGATACTTTCCACATACCCAAAAAGTATGAAAAAAGTAGTACTGTTACCATGCTGGATATGTGAAGTTTTTCAAAACTATAATTATCTCATTACAAGTTTCATCTATCATAATACTATCATGTAAGTGGATTTTTTTCAGAAATGTACAGTTACAAAAAAATAACATTTCAATAACTTTCATCTGGGGGTGCATGGGGAAGTGCCTTCCTTTATTTATTCATTAACAGAAAGTCAGAATACCCATGTTTATTGAGTACTACTGTACATACAACAAGTCTGGTTACCCAGCAATGCTGTCTTTTTGGGAAGAGGAATGAACTCATGGATCAAAATTTTTCTTTTTCATTCAGTTGTCAAATCTGACTTTACTCATGGGGTAGTTAAAATTTAGGAAGATATAAGGGAAATGGAAAGAGAAGAGGCAAAAAAAACCCCAATGGAAGAATATTTTGTTTAAAGGGAATGTGAGTGTTGGCAGTGTTATGGCCTGGATAGTGCTGTGGTCCCACAAACAGCTGCAGAAACCCTTTCCTGCTCACTGCATGCTGTTTTCACAGGGGTGACTGGCAGTGTAAACAACTGTCTTCTCTTCTTTTCCTGTTGTACAGCAGCAAATCTGTGACTAAATATTTTTGAAGTGGAGTAGTGTAAATGATAATTTTGCTGAACTGAGTTTACATACTTTGGGTATGCTTAGAGTTGAAGAATATAGATATCCTACAATTTTTGATGTACTAACACCACAAAAAAAAAAAAAAAAAAAAAAAAAAAAAAAAAAAAAAAGAGATAATAAAGCACTATCTCTATTTTTCACAAGAAAGATAAAAGAGGGAGGAAAAGCAGACCTGCTCCATCCTGACACAAGCTGAAGTTGAGAAACAAAACAAGCTTTTGTACCTAATGCAGCCATAACATACCAGGTAGCCATATTAGTGTGGCATTACAGTCAGGAAAATAAGCCCTGAAGAAATAACACTGCAGAGATGACCTCAGGATTAAGATAATATCTCTGGACAGTGTTAGTTTGTGTATATGTTCGAATGAAAAGAGTATGCCTAATGAAATAAAATGTGCATTTGGAAGACAAAGGAATCAGGGGGAAGAAACCTGTGTAGGATTCTCGTGTTTGGGGGGTTAAAAATTTGTTCATCCACTAAAATAATTATCAGAGTGCTTGAAAGATAAAATTAAAGTAGGTAGATGCATCAATGATTTTTTTGTCTTGCTGCCTTACTTTTTTTTTAATATTCTTCCTAACAGCTGATATCTCTTGTGTCAGAATCTGGCATAATTTTATGTTTTTCTGGTTTTTTCTCTTTCTGGGTGAGGAGAAGAAACCTGTTGCTAATCTGTGGTGGATCAGACATTTTCACATATTATCTGTCCTTTCCTTAATATTGCTGTGCCTTGCTGGGTCATAGCACTGTGTGGGAAGAAAGACATATGCTAGGAGGGGAAGAACAGGTATTTGAAGAAGCAACATTTGAGTTTTTCCATTTCCTGCCTCAATTTGCATTATTGCATGTGTCCTAAGGCCAGAGAACACTGTACTTGCATGAGGGTTGTGAGTCACGTTCCCTGCTTATTTGGAAACACCATTACCCTGTGCAAAAAAAAAAAAAAAAAAAAAAAAAAAAAAAAAACCAAAAAAAAAAAAAAAAAAACCAGAGCATTACCCCAAAGCACCATGAAGATCACAGTACTGCTAGAGAAAAGGCACAGCCTGCATGAACCTCTGCTTCACCTCTGGCCAATTGTGCAGTCTTTCAGGTGTTAGTTTTGTGTTCCTCCATGTGAAAAAGAAAAGAAACACAGGGAAACACAGCTTCAGTGAGAAGAGCACTGCATAAATGAAGTACCTCTGAAGTTGCCATGCCCTTAGTGGCTCAATTCCTGTTTTGTGGTCTTTCTGTTTAGCTCTGTGCCATGGGAGCTAAAAGACAGGTTAATCATGCTGTAAAAGGAAAAGAGTGAAGTCCTTAAATGTCTGGGTTTTTTCTTGCCCAAATAAAGATTTTACATTTTCCTATGTCTTACTAATGGATTGGAAACTGTGCTTCATAATGTGTATATTCCTTAACTGTTGACTAACAGAAGCAACCACATGTTCCTTACGTGTACTGTAGTGTAAATCTTTGGGGATTCAATAATGATGAAGCACTAATTCAATCCCTTTCTTATTCTGGTCCAATTTAATGAAAGGCCAAGACTCTTTGATTTCTATATGACTTCAGATGGACAGGACGGTTTTCACTGTAGAGCTCCAGGACTATGTTACCTTCTTTCTTCTCCTTTCTATTACTTAAATGCAAAAGTAATAAATAAATAAGTGTTCTGGTGACTTAAGATTTATCTCCTTGTTTCTGTTGTCCTAGAAAGTTTTAAGTAAGTGACATTTACGGATTGTCTGCCACTCTATGCAGGTGAAAAGGGCCCAACAGTGAAATTTTCAATAAAACTCCATTTGAAATATATCTCAGCTTGTAACACAAAAGTTTGCTGGATCGGGCAGGTTCTTCATACCCAACTTAATAGCTTCATATTCTAGAACTGCATGTATTCATCCAGTATTCATCAGCCATTCTTCTGCAAGTCTTGGAGTTTGAATACCAAAGGCTGCCATAGTTTTTCAAATGAAATAATTACAAAAAGGGTAAAGAAGAGAAACATTAGAATGAAAATATGTTTCTGATTTTATCCCTCTGAGAATTTAATGAGCTGAAGTACTTGGCAGCTAAAGAGAAATCTACATTTTATAGTCACTAGAATTTTTTTCCTTTTCACCAGCAGAAAAGAACAGACAGATGAGAGATAAAAACTAAGATGTCTGTATTAGGGGTGAATGAGGAAGTGTTTTCCCTCAAATAATTTCATGCTAGACACTTACTAAATATTTTCATAGGAGATTTTTAAATTAAATATATCTTTGATTAGGTTCTTAATCTTCTACAAAGGCATTTATAGCACCTTCAGGAAAATAATTACTTAATCTACCCCAAAATTAGTCTTTGAAGAAAATTCCATCTTTTCTGAAAGGGAAACAGACCACTGTAAAAAAAAAAAAAAACCAAAAAACAAAAAAAAAAAAAAAAAAAAAAAAAAAAACAACACCAACAAACACCCAACCCGTTCTAATAAAGATAAATGTAAGAAACACATTAAGATAAAGAAAAGGAGGAAGTTCTGCTGTATCCAATCACATGCCAGTTCATGAGTTATTTGTATCCATGTTAAGCATGTATAATAATATTAGGGCCTCTTCCCTTTGTGGTGTCTCCTGTCTGCAGGTTTCCACCATGTTTAGATGGCCTTTTCCTGCTACAACCTGTCCTTGCAGTGATTGGCAGAGTGGTGCTGCTTGGTGAACAAGAAGAACATCCAGTCCAAGAAGACTTCCAGAAGCTCAGGTTTTATCTGTACCTGCTGAACTGCTAGAAACAGTGGCATGAGGAGAATGGAGGAACTGGGTTATTATATGTGCTTATAAAAATGTAAAGGTAAGGGTAGCTGAACAGTTCTGATAAATCAGAACCATTGTGCCTGAATCAGAACAGATGCTTCCATTAGGAGTAAGCACATTTAAGTCTGTTAGATAAGTAGTCACTTCATTTGAGTGAGAAAAATTGATTATTGTGATTCAGTGAGAGGATGCCAGAACACAAATCAAACACAGCAGATAGCTGGAGCCATAGCTAGCAAAATGGAGAAAAAGAGAAGTAAAGGCAATTGCAGAATAAAAGTGGTGTGCTTATGAGCATAGCTGTTTCTTCTAGAGTGGTCTTCATAAGACACTGCAAGTGGCGCTGCTGGATACACCTGAAAACTCAGTAGGAAATTAAAAGGCAATTAAGTGTGTGTTAACTTGTGGAGCACATCATCTGGGTCTTTATGAATCTCAGTGTTCATGTTCTGTACTGTTATTCTGGGCAATTGTTTTGTTCTGTCAGTTGTGCTCTCCAGACATTTAGCTGTAACCTAGCAGGGATTGAAGACAAAATAACATTCCAATTTTCACACCGGCAACAGCTGATTTGGTTAGGCAGTACACTAAATATAGTAATTTGCTATGTAGCCAACAACAGTGATAGCACATCAAAAAGAGATTCTGTGACATAGCAGGGATCCCTAATGTGCTAGGAATGATGAATGGGCTGTTCATGCACCTCACAGAATGATGCTGCTTTTCAAAATGGAAAGCGGCGTGTGTGACCATCAATATCTTACATTGAATTATTGGCTTCTGTCATGATGCCTGTATTTTAGCCAACTCATGTAGTGGAAAATTATTTTATTCTAGTGACATCTCTGATAAAAGAGGCATCAATAAATATTTTCCCTGAGAAATGTGTTCTAGATGTTTACAAGTAATAGCAGCAGTCCTTTGAAGAGCCATCCATGACTCATAATAAGTAAATAAAACCATTATTAAGTAAAGATTGAAACATGAATATCTTGCATTTAGTGGATCTCTTTTTCAACATGCTTAACTAGATGGATGGCTGTTGTACCAGTGTAGAATGCTGCCTGACTCAATGTAAGTGATGCCTTCTGTGCCTTTATTATTCGTGGGAATAAAGTACCTCCAGTTGAAAAAGGTGGTGTGCTAAAACACTACCACTATTGCCCTTCAACCCAGGTTACCAAGAGGATTTTGGCATCATTGCTGGCATAACTCAGCCCATGTGACTTGTACTGAAACACCATCTGACAAGACAGCAGCAAGGTATATGATGGGGAGCACTCTTAATTTCCTTGTTGGCTTATGGAGAGCAAACCAGTAAATGGGGTTTGCTCTCCTTAAGCCAATGAGGAAATTAAGAATGCTCCTCATCATATTCTGTCAAGTGCTATATAATGCCTTAAATGCTTCCCAAAGTTAATTACACTGAATCCACTTACTCAACCATGTAAAATGTAGCATGAAGGTCTGGTACAGGCCCAGCAAACCACGTGGGCGTCCACCATGATGCCATCATTTATCTATAGCTATCTATGCACATCTTATGAAAGAAAGATGATTTGGTTGAACTAAAAGCATATAGGGCAGCAGTATGGGATTTATCTAGAAATTTATGTAGAGGCAGTGTCAACCCCTTCTTATTCAGCTCTATCTCATTATTGGGTTACAGTACATGTTTGTTTCAGAATAATTGCATGGTGGTATTGTCATCTGCTGTTCTGCAGTGGTTTTGAACCTTCTCCATAGGGGACTATTCCTCCTACTCCTCTTTCCTTTTGTGTTCCCCCAATAGATGCTCCTCAACAAACCCTAGGAACTTTTCAAACCAATCCTTAGCACTGTGCCTTTCCACAAGAATGCTGTTGACAAACAATTTTTGATGTGGCATTATGTCTTCTCCTGTCTCTTCTTCACTTTCTGTACTCTTAGCTTAACCCCAGGTCACAGGAATTCCTGAAACCTGTGACTTTCCCAAACAGGTGATGTCCCTACAACCTGCCTCCACCTGCACATAAACAATCTGTAAGTCATATATGGCAGGCAACTGAAGAAAGCAAACTTGTCTGCTATCCAGAAGACAAAAGCATCTATGAAATGCTATGGAATGCAGTTGGCATTGTGGCACAGATTCAGTTTAAAAAACCTTATTTTGAATTAATTGGTACTTGAACACTAGGACTGAAATCACGGCATTAGCTGTTAAGATACTTGAAATTTAAATGAACTTTTTGCATTTTAGAACACCAAATATCTTGCACTGAAAATCATACATCTGCAAGAGTACTGAGGCCTGTTAGGGTCACATAGCTTTCACTTGGGTTTTGGTATCAATTTTGAAGGTTAAAAAATAAATAACAATTTGCTATTTGTGAAATAAGTCCATTTCATAAAGCTGAAATGGGATTCAAAGTGTTTGAATATTTGGGGATTTTAAATTTCACTGTAAATAGTTTGGAAAGCCCTATTCTAGAGCCACAACCACTACAGCCAATAGCAAGAGACAAGGTATCCATCAGCACAGCAGGGATGAAGCAATTTAACACAGCACATTTCCTCCTTTTAAAAAAAAATTCCACTTTCAGAAGTACCAGTCAAACAGTGAATTAAACACTTCTTAAAGTACTTCTCTAGGTGTACTACCAGTAATTCTAGGTCATATGTTTCTGGGTTTTTACTATTCCATGAACACTCTTTTATTACCTCTGCAATAAAACCTCAAGTTTACATCCAAGTTCTCCCTTGAAAGTCTCCTTTCTTGAGCAGATATTCTAGAAAAACAATGACAGATCTATCTGGTCACACACTCACTAACAGTTGCAAAAGCTTACACTTACCAGCCTTCATTCCACTGGACATAGAGGATTAGTATAGAGATTTCAAAAAAACTAGTGACTTTGGATATTTCTGTTCTTTCGCCCTGGAGCAGATTTTATTCTTTCTTCTTCCACCCTCGCCATTATCAGTTTACTTATTCCATCTTTAAAAACAACACAGCTTCATACATTATATTCTCTATTAACACTGGTGCTTTTTGAACACATTATTAGTTTCTAAAGGAAAACTCAGCTGAATGAAAAAAGCTCTGGTTTTTTTAGAAATCAGAAAATTCTCTCAGGAGAGAAGGAAATTCATCTTCAGCCTTACACACTAAGTATGTGTTATCACTAAAAGGCAGTCTTGTGGGCTGAACAGGAGCTGCTGCCTAAAACCATGACACTGAATCCAAATATTGGACAAGGAACTCAGACTCATCCTGAGACATCTAAAAAAAGTGGTGTCTCCTCTCTGGTGCTGTCCTGACTTGCCCTTGCAGTGTGCTGTTTATCCTATACCTCTCTGAGATTTGGGAACTGATTTTGGCAAATAACAGAGGCAATACCAGGAGTTTCAAGAGGACAATCATAGAACAGGCAGCAAAGGCATGAAACAATCAGTGTCTGTCTGCTACCAGGTGAAAACTGAATCATATTTAGAATCATCAGAAATATATATTGCATTTTACCCCACCGAATTATTAAAAAAAAGAAATAAAAAATAAAGTTCTTTAAAATGTGGATCTGAAGCTAGTTTAGCAACAGAAAACCTTAACCATTATGCAAGTAGAATGTTGCTCTTTTTTCACTACATATTGGTTTTGTTACTACTAACTATTAGGAGTAGGTCCATGTTGAGGGCCCCAATGGACATGAGTAGTAATCACTTCTCTAAATTAGCTTCTGATGAAAGACTCAACTCAGTGAGAGCTCGAGTAGTACTGCAAATCCATTTCCAAACATATTTTACATATACTCTTGTTTGTTCCCCTGAAGTACAGCAAAGGTTGCAGTTCATTAATTGAAAAAAAATCAAAAGGAGTCAGGAAAGAGGGAAAGCAGAGCTGATGCAACTCAGAGTAAAAGAATTAGGTGCTTGACCCAATGGTGTGTTGACTATACAGGACCATGGTTGTTTATGCTGTCCATGACTACCCCAGCATTACTTTGTGTTTCACATTCCATTACTTTGCTTACATCAGCCTATTAGAATCTTCTTGTACAGTTAGATGGTAAAATCTTTGAGGAAACCATGGGGGGTTTTTTGTTCCTTGAGTATAGAGTGTTTGGTATAGTGGGCTGCAAATACAGGACCAGGGTCTCTAAGCCTAAAGCAATCCTCAAATGTTTTGTTATATTATGATATCTTTCTTTTTTGGCTTCAGGGGTGTTACATCTACCTGTGTCTTTTTTTCTTTATCTGAACAATGCCTGTCCATACCCAAATGTTTGCAAGGCCAAATTGCAGAATTCTGGGGCTGAAGTAATAGGATTTGGAAATTGAATAAATTCCCTCATTTCTTTTATTATTTTCCTTCTGCAGGGCTCATATTTTCCAAGTTCATTTCCGTAATAAATATGTAAAGCTGCTACAGATGAAACAGTACAGAAATTCCAGTGTTTTTACACTACTTCCATAACAGAGGCTACTAAGAGTGTCAACTACTGCAAAATTTATGATTCTATCATAAGTGTTGGCAATAGATCAGCTCTCTTCTTTCATCTGAAATGCAATACACCATTATTATTTCCATGTATTTACATTGCCCCTTTCATATCTTATATTTAACTGAATGAGTCATAATCGTCTTCTTTCAATTATGCTGAAATAAAAATTGCACTGATAGCACTGGTGGGTGCACTTGACAATGCTGCCCCCCACAGCTCTTCTGCCTTTTTCTGCAGATCGAGGAAACAACTGAGCTGCAGAAGTCCCAAATGTGCTCTTCCTTTAGCTAAATTAAGCCTCTTGTCTCCCTCTGAAATTCAAGGCTGCATAAGAGAAGCAAATAAATCAAGAGTGGTGCTATGGTATTTAGCCATCCCTCAGCACTATAAACTGTTCTTGCCTACCTGCTTAAAAAAGTTAACTCCTTACAACCCTCTCATTCTCCAGTCCAGGTCACCCTCCTTTGAATCCCCAGGAAGCCTCAAACTAAAGCATTACAGCTTACAGCAAGTAGAGTTCAGCATAGTATGAGGTTTAATTCCTTCTGAGGACCTCAGGCCACACCACTGTAGTGCTGAGCACCAGCAGTGTCACTCCGGATATCATGCTGCCTGCATTTCCACCATCACTGGAACAGTCCTACAAGAAGATATCTGGTACACATCTGAACAATTATGTCCATGTTGTCTGCTCTCTTACTTGTGTTGATTTCATTTTCTCATCAAAAGATGGAGATGACACACAAAAGCAGATTAAGAACCATTTTTAGAGTAATAAACACTTAACACAATTTGCTTTTTTCTCTCTCTGTTATATCCATGATTTCAGCCCCAGTTATTTAATATTATTTAATAGAGGACATATTTCACCAATGCCTGAAAACTCAGTGGTACAGGCTGTGTTACAAGGATGGCTGTCTCCCAGAGAAAGTATTTCTTAAGTAAGGAAAAGTAAATTTGTTTTGAAGTACGATTTGCTTCAAGGAGGGAGATACTCCCTCCAGACTATCCTCTTCAGTTACTGGCAATCCTATAATCCAATGGCTAGTAGTCTGCAGGTATTACAGCTCCTATAATCATGTATTTTGGGGAGCGTGGGCACACCGATGAGCAGCGCTGAGTTTAAGGCTTCTGTTGCAAGGAAGTGCAGTCAGAGAGACAGAGGACTGATGCAATGAAGGCCACCTTTGCATTCTGTTTGATCTCTTCAGATTCTCCAGATACACAGCAAAACTACTGAACAAATTGCTTGCAGCTGCATGTTTCAGAAGAAAGAAATTTACTAGTGATCCTTTATTTTCCTGAAGGAAATTGTTTGTTAGTCTACATATATGCACTAAGTAACCTTTCATTCATCTTGTGCAGGTCTTTACAAATAAAAATCTCAGCTAATATCCACCATGTGAATTCAGAAAACTTACAAAGGAGCTAGCAATTATCTTGATTCCATAGCAGAAATAATTTGCCCAAACAACAATCTGAAAGAGAATTTCATCTACAAAGAAAGATATCAAGTGTGTACTTGCCTGCCACAGAACTCTCTCTTTGTTTCTCCCCGCTTTTCCCTCTCCATGTACTCTCTCCCCTCCCCCTTTTTAAAGCTTGTTAATTCAGATCAATCCTTCAGTGGTAATATTGCCTTTGGGTTACATGCCAGCCTATGGAATTATATGTTTGAACACAGGGCCAAACTAGCAGTTATTCCCCTGCCACTAAAGGTGAAAAGGTTTCCAGTAAATCAGGTTACTTTTCCACAGGGTAAGCGGTGTTAAATACAGTCTCTCTGGGTACTTCATCAATATGATTAACCTATTGGCATTATAGTTATCAAATTACAGTATAAGAAGTCATAAAGTTAAAAATAAATCTGTTTTCCATTGAGAAAATCCATTTAGGTGGAGACTGTTATATTAAAAGCTTACAGAGTATTTATAATAGCATCATAGTTCATGAGGAATCATTACCACAGTGGAAGTTTTCAAAATTAAACTTGCAGGAATGTCTTACAGATAAGTAAAAAGCTCTTAAGGGATTCAAAGTACATACCATACAGGACCATCATCTTATTAGAGTTTTACTACTAACCCTGTTAGAAGTCTCCAAGCTGAGAAAGATTACAGCATGTGGATTGTAGAGATATTTTGTAGACACTTTGCAACTCACCACAAAATGTTCACCTTGGGATCTTGGTCCCTGTAGCTGAGTTAAATGGCTGCCCTAATTCCACCACCATGGCTGCAGTAGTCTCTTAATGTACCATAAATCCAGTCAAGTACTTTGACCTCTTTATTCATTGTCACTATAGCTCCTGAAATTGTCCATTCTAGCAAAGGGCCTGCAGGAGTTTGGCTCTTTTGACAAATGTGGTGGGAAAGCAAGTTGGTTTCCTGCAAAATGTGGCTGGGCTTTTACTGCAGACAAAATAAAAGCAGTGAGGAGAAATTGGAACACTAATGCACATCAAATGGGATGGTCATTACTTCCTACTACATGCAAATTACTCATATAGTTTAATCAAATACATTGCAATTCATTAAGTGGCTGATGCTTCCATATCGCATTCAGTGATGCTTGTGGATTCCATGTCTCATTAATAGGAAATGCTAGAATACAGAAGTGTTGCAAAGAAGTTACTCTGGGTGAAGAAACCTGATGCTTGTATAAATACTTGTAAGCAAAAGATACATATTTATTGCAGTTCCCTTCAGAT
Organism: Cettia cetti; assembly: GCA_013401135.1. Taxonomy (NCBI): domain Eukaryota; kingdom Metazoa; phylum Chordata; class Aves; order Passeriformes; family Sylviidae; genus Cettia; species Cettia cetti. The sequence continues at coordinate 35,683 of VZUI01082090.1, forward strand.
TCTACCCTGTAGTTTCTTTCAGTCTGCTTTAAAGTTATCTCTTTTTTTTTTTCAAGAAATGCAACTTTTGGCTATGGAATGTACAAATTTCCAATAAAACAATTTTCAGTCAATAGAGAAGCCTCAAATCACCTAGGAAACCTGAATAAACCTATTAAATTAAGCACACTCTCTTAAAATTTATAAGAAGATGAGATGTCTAGCTGGACCTGATTTCATATGGCAAGTTATTTCATAAACGTGTGAAATCTTGTATATCTAATTCTGCAATTTTCATTGCTATTAAACAACCCATATTTGGCAATAAATCTAAATGCAATGATAGACTGTTTGGGTTTCTTCAAAAATGTGCTGCATAAAGAGAGTTAATATCTAGAAGATGTAAAAGTAATTTTCACTGTAACAATTAGTAAATTTACACTATTCATTTGAAATCAAGTTGTGGGCATGTATATGAAAGTAGAATGTAAATTATTTCTTAAATTATCAGAAGTTTCTCTTACTAGCCTGAAACTAATACATATAGGACATTTCACAGCTCCATTTAAATAACTGTATATGTTGTTGACTTAATGCTACTAGATTTTTTACAGCACTGCATGAAAAAAAAAGTAAAATGTTTTATTCTTCATTTTAATGTGCATAATATTCATGGTATTATTGGTCCCAAACTGTCCTCCCAGATACATGATACTCCCTTAGAAACCTGAAAATGCTGGATTTTATTATTTTTTTATTATTTGTATCAAATTTTAAGATGTTTTAAAAGCTGTTGGATGAATCCTGATATTTAAAGTAGTTTTGAGTAATTTTTTTTAGTATTTTATTTTTATATTTATAAAATAAATGCTTAGTTAACATATTATGCTTCATCCAGGGAATAACGAATGCATTGGATTAATAAAATCAATTTGAAAAATGTAACTTACTCTTTCAAGTTAGTTAGCCTATATTATATTTCAAATGACTATGACAGTGAATTTGATTACTGTTACAATAATGATACATGAAAAAATGAAAGAGTAAGAATTAAATACTTAAAATGACAGGGGTTTTACAGTATCTATACATTTGCAGCAGAATATGAGGATGAATGGGCAGGAGCTTTACAGCAACTAGCACACTAGAAACTAGTAGTCAAAAGGGAAGCATAATCCCAGATCCCAGCCATTGCTAAAGTTTTGATGTCTTAGGCTATATCTACATTAGCACATAGTAAAGCACAGTAGGAGCTGTTGATTCTAAGATTTTAACATCCAGACAATAATCATGTTAGGTGCTTTTGTAGCCTTGTTCTTTTTCTCTGATCTTCCCCTTTTTTGTAGCATTTTGGGGAACCCGAAAGAACCTAACCTAACAGAAGTTTAAAATGGGATATGAGAAAGATCAATGGAAAATCAAAGTTAATAAATTTTAAAACAATATTCAAAGTTCTTATTGTATCAGCAAGAGTTCACCAAGAATGCTGTGTTCTTTTGTTATTACCCCTGTCTGAAACAAATGAGCTCAGACTAGAAGATGTACTGGGAAGAATCATTATGTCACTGGGAGAATGGAGATTCCCACTTAAGGAAAAGAGATAGAAGAGCCAACTGTGTTTAGACACTCAAAGCTGAGCAGGGAAATTATTGTCTCTGGAAATGGATCAGAAAGGTGAACACTAGCAGGACAACAGTCCTTAAAGCTTAAGGAAGTGTTGACACAGAACCAGTGGCATATCCCACCTATGAATACATTTACAACAGAAACTAGTAGATGACATAGACACCAGAGAAGTGAAGCTGTGGTGGACCAGATTTCTGGTGGTGCAATGTATACTTTTTTGGTATCCACCTTTGTGGTTGCATGATGACATGTAAGACTGCATGATGCAATTTTCTGAAAGGCAGGAGCTACTGGAAGTCACCTCCAGTCCCATAAGATTCTGTTAAAAAGGTACCTCCTCAGCTCTGTGGGACACAGAAGCACAGCATGTAAAAATAAAACAGATTAAATGCGTCTGCCTCCTAACACTGAGCAAAGGGCTGAGGCCCTTCTGTTGTTTCAGAACTGGTGTGGGAAGGCTGATTTCCATGATATTCACATTGAACCCAAGATCCAACCCTTGTTTCATGACTTGTTTCCCACTAATTGAACAGACGTTGTTAGTCCCTCCTGAAATATTGCACTCTGAAAGTGATCTCTGATCTGCCTGTACTCTATTAATAAAAGGACATCATCTGTTTGGGTGGACAGAGTAGGAGCTGTGAGAAAAATATTGTGGTTAACTATTGCATATCAAATCTTAGGGCATGAATAGCTTTCTGTTGTGCTATACACAATAGAGAGAAAATATAATTATGGGCAAAAGTAATTTTAAAGAGCTGAAATGTGAATATATAGTACACAAGGTTAACAAATATTACCTGAAAATTATTATCCTCCTTATCTACTTGGGGTAACAAGAGAATATTCTTCAATATCTTTATAAGTTCCTGGCAAAATACCATATTTCATGTTTTATGGCACTTATATCTATTTTAGTTATGAGGGCTCCAACAAAGATGTCTGCTATCCAACCTGTAGGTTTTTATCCATGATTATGCTTTTAGGTGCATTTAATTTTATGGAATTTATTATGCTTTTTATTTTATGGAATAACTGAAACCAGATGGAAGGAGTCATTAACGCAGCAGTATTTTAACTGCAGAAAGTTTGGTCCTGCCTCTTTTTATGTAGTCAGGTTGAGAAGATTAGCCTTGACATGGCAAGCAGAGCCCAGAGCCACAAGATGCATCTGATCTGTTCAGAATGACTTCTCAGCACACCAGTGTTCTTTGCCACTCATCCACACAGCTGACAAGGAGTGGTCCATCTGGGTCTGCATGGTGCTCTCCTTTGATAAAACGTATTCTTGGATATTGCGAAACAATTGAATGTGCTCCAGGTCATCAACAGCTGGTAGCCTGGTAGCCTGGACCAAAAGGAAGAAGGGCCTCATATTTTTTTAGCAGTGAGATCCAGTTGAAAAATCAGGAACAAGTATAATAACTAATTTTCCATTTTTGTAAGGTGTTTTATATAGAATTAAAATTCCTGAATAATTGTGTGTTCAGTCACGTAATCTCATTTGTGTTTTATTAATTTTTGGAGTAAAGTTATTCTGAATAACCTTTGACATGAAGAAACTTCTGTCATATGTCACATGGGTGTGTGCATGCAAGTGACTGCTAAAAATGTAATTTGTGGAGCTGTGGAAGCCCTTGTCACAAAATGCTTTGTAAGCTGTGTGGTTACAAATGTTGCTTTGTGTGTAAGCATTGAAAAAGGAGGTTCACTTAAACAAGGAGGAGGGGAAGGAGAGGGAATGTGTGGAGGTAAGGATGGGTAGGGTTATGATTTCTTTTCTGCAAACTGAGGAAGCTTCAGTCAATAAACTACAACTCTCCTACAAACGAGCTGTACAGGTAACAATGCATAGAGCAACATCAGTTTATGTGCAGTAACAACTTGTTCAGCTCTGCCTTATGCACTTGGGCTTTATGGGGGGTCAACTGAATTTTGAGGTTAGTTGACTAATAACAATATCAGCAGGTTTATTTTTTTTTCTTTCCATATCTCCCTTAACTAGATGAAGAGTCAGTAGGCTGGAGTGCTTCTGCCTCTTAAATGTACAAGGCTAGAAATCCTTGAAGTTAAATGTCATTGGAATGAAACACCCAGCTGTACAAGAACCTTACTGATATATCCAGATTTTCCAGGACTTTTGAATCAGCATGAACTAATCAAGTAGATATTTTGTTTTCTCAAAACACTTTAATGCCATGTTTGCAGTTTCATGTGGGTCTTTAGAGGGCTCTTGAAAAAGGGAGAAAATGTAGTATAAAGTGGCATAAAGAAACTAAAATTAGGTTTGATTTAGGCTAAATTTCAGATGAGGAAGAATATTTGCTTAACTACTGTTTGACTTCACCTCATCTTCCTCATCTGCAAGGCCTACTAGTTTAATTTTGTCCTTACCTTAGGTCAGAGCAGCGAACAGAGCCCAAAGAAAAATAATTCTATCCAAAATCCATGCTGCCTCCAAAAAGTCATTTGTGGAAAGTAGATGGCAAACCAATCAAAATGTCTCATCAGCAAAATTAGTATTTATGAAATTAGTGATGGAGCAGAACAGGCAGAGTGATTGCATTATAAACACTCAAAATGTAGGGGGAGGGAACAGAGATTTTGCCCATTTTCCCTCCCACTGCTAAAGCACTGTATTTAATTGACTTACAATTTTTTCCCTAATATATTTCTTTATGAAACCTGCCTTGAGCAACGGATACATGATTGTTCACCGAGGGTTGTGCCTCATTTGTTCCTGTAGATTGTGCCTAATTAACGCTAACTTGTCTGTACATAAAAAGTACAATAGGCTGTCCTTTCCAATTTAATTCCGACAGTTTAATCGAATCTGTATTCTTTCAAAAATAATTAGATCATTTACACTTCATTAACATGTAATGTAATGTTGAGGCATTCATCATAATGATTTCTTATTTTTCTTGTGCAATATTATCTCCTCTAATGAAACTGTTAACGCCATGCATGTCTTAATTAGCTTTATCATATCACTGACAATTTCAGAGAGCTACATTTTTACAAATGAAATTAAATTAGTTAAATAGGTATATTTGAAGAAGAATATGCTCTATTAATGCAAAAATATTAGAAACAGACTAACCTTTCTAGCAGATATTAACATAACTTTTTTTCCATCTATGTCTCTCAGCAATGACATGTCTCTTGTGCATAGATCACTTTTTTCTATCCTTATTCTAAACACAGCAGTGATAGACTTGTCTCAAATATATTGAACCATCATAGGAAATAGTGATATTGAGGGAACAGAGTCTGGAGAACAATTTCCAACCTCATAATCAAATCCCTTTAATTTTGGGAGGAGTTCTTGTGCATCTTTACCTCCCACATCCAAAATTGTTGTTTGTGTAATAAACTTTGAAGGGATTTTCTCGTCTACTTTGTGAAGGATGTATTCTCTATATCCATGTTTGTAAACCTTGGCAGAAAATGAGTGGTGCCAGGGTCTAGTCCTGCATTTTACTAAGCAGCCACTGTTTTCATGGGCCTGGAAAACTCCCTGTTAGCATGTATCTTTCAACAAGTATTTACAAGCCATTCACATTCTGACAATATCGCAATCTCGGATTGTTTGCAAATGTTAATAGAAAACAAATTGCCATGAAGCATCCCCTGGAACTCATAGAGTAGTCATAGAACCCAAAGCCAGTGAGAGTGTTATGCTCAGCATTCCACAGGAAGGATTCTGCACCTCCTGGACTGAGCTTTACACTAGCTGAAGGTCCTAAAATGTTTCAGAGACAGATAAGCTTCTTTCTCTCAATTCTCACAGTCTTGCCAACACAAGGAGTGTGCCATATTCCTGTCTACTGCAGCTGAATGAATATTGTGAAGCAAAACAAAAATTGCAGACAATCGTTGGAATAAAATAAACAGATTTGTTGCTATCAATATTCATGATCTCTTTAATTTTGTTCTGCATGAACACTTGTACAAACAATTATTTATTCAAAGAATTTTTCCCAAGCATGAAAAATCTGAGGAGTATGTGAGTAAAGACTGTAAACTTGGGAGGAAATTCATGTGACTAATCCCATATTTCTTCCAAAAGTAGCCAGTGGCAAGCAGTGTCATGCATATATATAAATGTGTGTAAAAATAAATATATATGTGTGTGTGTGTGTGTATGTTTGTGAGCACATCTAAGAGTAATCTATCAGCAAGCTGGAAGGCTAAATTAATCAAAAATCAAACTATTTCCAATAAATAGATTCACCAGCACAAACAACTTCTACTTGTTTTGCAAATCTGAAGCAGAGATAATTGTATACATTTTTCTTTATTTATATACTGTCAAAGGTTGTTGTAAAAAGTCAGTCGGGCCATTGATAATGATACTATCTTTGAGTCCCAGAGGTCTCATCAGCCTTTTAAAAGAAAATTATACAGGTCACTTATAATACATTTTGATGCACCTTACTAAAATCCATGGAACATAACACATAGCAAAAATCAAATTCTGACCCTTCCATGCAAACCTGCAATAGCTTTTAATTTCCTTAGTCCTATTTTACATTTTAAGGAATTATAGTATAAACTGAACCTTTATATTGTAAATTGATTTTCTTGATCCTCTCTTACTAACATTTGACTCTTGATTTGCAGTTTTCTTGATGTTATTTTTTAAAATAGTAGTGTAAATGAACCAAGGCCTATTATGCAGCAGCAGAATGTCAGGGAAACAGTCTTTCGCCTACTTTTTCAACTTAAAGCATGCAAATAAAATTTAAAATAAAAAACCCTAGCCATTACAAAATGGCAAATACTAGGTTTAGAGTTTTGTTTATGGGTTAGATTCTTTTTTCCTTTTCCTGAGTTTGGAGATATGGACTTCTAAGAGGATTGGGGAAAACACTAAGCTGGATATTTGGTGGCATCTTCAAATATAACCATAATGTTACCAGAAGTGCTTCAATATTTCCTGATTATTTTGAAAAATGTTGTTGTTGTATTCTCTGAATTATCACTTAAAAGTAGCTTGAATTGGTAACAGCAAATGTTATTTCTTATGAGAGTTTTGTGTGACCTTTGTAATATTTGGTGTAATTTGATTCATTTTGCTATATTGTTAGGGAAGGATGGATCAAAACCAGCAATTCTAAAAATCTACAGTGAGCTAGCAGGCACCATGGGAGGTAGAAAAGGGATATTAATTTTGAAGTTGAGAAAAATTTCACCTTGTCCCTGTTCATCACAGACAGGAAACTTCAAATGTCCTGGTGATGGTATCACAGCCTCTTTCAGTACTGTGGGATCAACTTCTTTACATCTTTCTACATTGTCCAAAAATAAGATGTCTTGAGTCATAAAATGACAAAATCTGAAAGTTTTTGGAAACCCTTTTTGAAAAATTTTGTCAAGTGTAAGGCAAAAAAAAGTCCTTCTCTAACCCACTTCTAAGAATGGATTGATTTTTAGACAAATCTATTTAAATTAAAATCTCATCCATTTGCTATATGCATTAGGGAACAAAGCATACATATCTGTACAATGGTCTTATGTTGGTTAATCACAGGGGTGCCTGTAGACATGCCAACAATTGAGTCAGGTAGATAAGAGATATATTTGGCTCTTTCAGCACTATTAAGATATTGAGCAAAACCTTTGGTTCATTGTTTTTCTTTTTCTTGTAGATCTTTACAGGTAGATTGTACAGGTATATGAGTATTTTTCTAACTTATAATGACTTTGACTTCATACATTTGTTTGCATGTATTTTGCTGGTATATTTTGCATTAAATACTATGTGCATGACAGGCAATAGGTTTAAACCTGCAGTTATGAGCTGGCAGATTTATAGAGGCAACATTGACGTAGCTTCTCACACATTTTACCAACCTTTGTGCTTGCTGTTATGCTGCTTGATAGGCAGAGCCTAGGAAACTTCCTTTTTCCCAAAACACCTTGGACTGCTGACCAAGATGAAGGAATTTCTAATATTTATTTTGTATTTTATTTGATAACACCCACTAGTTCACTACTCACAATTCACATTTCAAAACACTTCACATTTTAGCAAATCCCCCAATTCGATGTGCACTAGTTTGCAGAAGTACAGCTCACAGGCATAATACTTTTTTCTATTTCAAGTTCTTCCACTATCCCTTGAGAAATAAGTAAGTACTACTATGAAGCCTTCAATTTACAGCAGTGAAAACTGAAACAGATATTAAAAGTCATTTTCAGAAAGAAGTTGGGCAAACTGTAAAAAAATGCTCCCTGAACAGGCTGAGTCCAGACTGCCTTCTGCCTTTTTTTAAATAAAAAGTGGTAAAATTAGGGAAAATCAGGAACTTTAGTCCAACATCATGCATTTACCCTCAGATGTGCAAAATGTGGAGCATCTACAACTGAACTGACCTCAAAAAAAAAGACAATTTTTCCTGATGTTGTCTAAGCTTTACCCTTACAATTGACTTGACATTAGAACTTGCCATTTGGTGTTCTTGGGTTTGTACCAATATGTATTCTTTCTCTGCATAAATAATACAATGTTTAAGAAAGCTAAAATAATGAAAAAAAAAAAGTTAAGAAAAAATAAAATATGCAATTTAGTTATATATTATATAGCCTTAATGGTAAGAAGCCCAAATGAAATGAACTGCCAGATTATTCCATGAACAAATGAATGCTTGTTTTTACCAGCAATGTAGAAGTAAATTTCTCCAAAACATTAAGTCCAAATTATTATTCTCTTTAAAACTATTTTCATCCATCTGCTGCAGCTGAGGGAAAACAGAGCCTAGATCTTCTCATTTTGAGAGGAAACCTTTATGTTGATTTCTTCAGAGGCATTTTTCTCATAACATGTCTAAACATTGGAAATCAGATACAGCACCTTTTTTTTAAAACCATAGTAAGAATCACCAGTGAAAGACAAATAGCTGGTATCATTTTATGTACACTTTTCAATAAATATGTTAATTTATCTCATGAACAGATTTATTTGAGTAAGTATTATTATAAGCACTATTATTTTTAGTGCTGTATTTGTGCAGTTAAGGATTGATCCTCCCTTATCAAGGGGGTTATAAATGATTAACACATCTGTAAAATAAAACTCTTATTAATATGTCTAAGTACGGATTTAGAGCTCTATATTAAATAATGAAGCTTGGCCTTCATCATATTATGTCTGTTTACAGGTATTTGACATATTTGTGTTTAGATTAAAATTTCTTTTTTAGATTCATTATTCTCTTCCAATAGTTATCTTTCAGATTCTTCATTACTTGGGTATGTGCCATGTCAGGTATTCTTGCATAATGATTTCTATGGGCTATCTAAATTAAGTTCAGTTGTTTATACAGTATTTATTTGATTTATGTCCATATCTGTAATTGTCTTTATGGTTGTTACTTCTATTTAGATTATCAATAAAAAAGATTTTTTTTAATGAAATGAATATATAGAAAAACACTCTGTTGTAATATAGTTTTATTTCTATAACCTGGTATCAATATCTTGTATTGTTTCCTTCCCACAGTCTTACTGAACACATTTCAATGGTACACAAAGGAGCCTTTTGCTTCTCTGCTAAAGCATGTCCTGGAGATGTTCACCTGGATGTCTTTAGGTTTCTGTCCTAGGTTAAAATGTAAGATGTGCCCAAAGTATGTATTCTACCACCATCTTCATGAGCTGTTGAAACCAGGTGGGGCAGTGTTTCCCTTATCTTCTGCTAATGGCTCATCAATGCCTTGCCACAGGACTCATAGATAACGCCCCCGGGAGCTGTCTCTGTTTAATGGGCCATCAAGGACCCATCACATGACTCATAGAATGATAACAGTCCATTGTGAGGTGCTCCTCCCAGGGGGAGGAGCCAAGCATTCCCACATGGAT
>VZUI01082103.1:0-34028 GCA_013401135.1 Cettia cetti
GGCCGTTCCCTCTGCTCCTGTCCCTGTCCCTGGGAGCAGAGCCCGACCCCCCCGGCTGTCCCCTCCTGGCAGGGAGTTGTGCAGAGCCACAAGGGCCCCCTGAGCCTCCTTTGCTCCAGGCTGAGCCCCTTCCCAGCTCCCTCAGCCTCTCCTGGGGCTCCAGACCCTTCCCAGCTCCCTCAGCCTCTCCTGGGGCTCCAGACCCTTCCCAGCTCCCTCAGCCTCTCCTGGGGCTCCAGACCCTTCCCAGCTCCCTCATCTGTGCCTGAGGTGGATTCTGTCACTGTTGGTCACTTTTTCCAGTGTTTGTGTGTCCTGCCAGCACATTTCCCCATGGACATGGTCCCCTCAGTGTTGATAGCTCTGTGGGCAGAGATGTCTCTTTGCCCTCCCGTGAGCTGGGCTGTCCCCTCGCTGCTGGCACACGGTGACCCTTCACAGGAGTGCACGGGAGTGCAGAGCCTGCTGCCCTCTTGGCATCTTACATCTGCTTTTAGAATTACCTGGCCATACTGATTTGTTCCTCCATGAAGGACTCTTCTTGTTTTCTGCTGTCCTACGGGTAGCTCCTAAGTGGGGAAAAAAACCTAAACCCATTTGCATCACCTTTTCTGCAGAATGGTGGTAATGGGTCTGGTGGCAGTGAGATGGGTGACAGCAGGCAAGGGCTGTGTGTGCTCAGGCTGTCACTGTCACTGCCTGGTGGCACATCCTGATAAGGCACAGGGAGGCTGAGCTCTCCCAGGGCTGCATTTGGACATTCCCAGCATTTCCCATTTCATGAGTGGGGCACAAGACACGTGTCTTGTAGCTAAAGGGAAGTCCATTCTTGTGGAGATGTGTGGAACCTCGATGTGAGCATTAACTTCAGGACACAGAAATCCTTTTCTCAGTGCCTCATTAAAGGCCTCAGGGGTTGGACATCCCGTGGTGCTCAGGAGAGAACTTCACTCAGTGGGAGCTATTGTGAATATTAAATGGTGTGGAATAACAGTGACCCAGAAAAGTCAGATCACAAATATCTCAAGTTATGCAAAATTACATCAGCTTTTTGTGGAAGTGGGTGAAGGTGTGTGTGTGTGGGTGCGTGTTTCACCCTTAATTTTGCCCTCAGTAAATTTTGCCCTCTCACTGCCTTTTTCTCAGCTTTCAGTAAAATACAGACTGAATATTTTCCTTTCAGAAATGTGAAATGAGATGAAATGGATCTGCTCTGTTTGTTTAACAGGATTTGATTCACAACAAAACAAATTAACTGGAAAACATTGCTGGGAGGACTGGCATAGCTCTGGGGAATGTTAATGTGTTACTGGGATTATGCAAGGAATGAATAGACTGGAATCCCCAAACAATCACTTGAACTTCCTTGTAGTTTAGGGGAACTATTTGTACAGGAAAAGGCTTATTGTGATGTTACATGTATATGATATTAATGACAATGATAATAATAAATTATATAATATGTATGATATATACATGCAGTTATTGAGGTCAGGACATTCACAGCCTCCTGTTAGCATGGTCCTTCCCGAAGGTGAGGGATGACCTGTTGCAACAATATTTTGAGACTGAGGTACCAGTTTCAGGCAGTGACTCTTCTCAGTGACTGGTGAAAGAAGTGGCTAAAGATGGCCCTGCACTGGAGTGCTCCTGACAGTGACAGAATATCCAGGAGCTTGCAGACCCCGTGGGGGGTGGCTGTCACCCCACCACTGGGCAGCACTGCAGAGAAAACACTTTGTTTTTATTGTTACCAGCATTGCTTATCAGCACAGGTGTTTGATGTGTACATTTAGCACCTGTCTCGCTCATATGTCTGGTGGGTGTCAGATCAGGTTCTTCTGACTGATGCCTACTCCAAATGCCCTGCACATGGCCCAGATGCAGCAGTGTGGGTGAGGACATCCCTGTCACCATCCCCATCCATGCTGACCCCATCCCTTGTTAGCAGCAGAGGGATTTGCAGAAGTCTGGTATCACGAAGGACAGACAGGACACTTGGAATCACCGAACCCCAGAATGGTTTGGGTGGGAAGAGACCTTAAAGATCCTCTCATTCAGCCCATGCCATGGGCAGGGACACTTTCCACTATCCCATGTTGCTCCAAGCCCTGTCCAGCATGGCCTTGAACATCTCATGTGGTAGAGCATCTCATGTGCTGAAGTATCCTGGGCATTTTTGCCCCTGAGTACCTGTGAAAAGCATCTTGGCTGATTTTTAAGTACAGAATATTGCAGACAGCCAAAAATCAAGGCATGAGGGTGATTGTCATCTGCCCTACTCCAGAGTCACCCTCAGTTCTTACTTTGTGACTGCTGAAGTCGTAAAGAAATAGTTCCTGCTGTGATCCAAATGACTTCTAAAAGGCTTCTTCAGTGGTTTGGTGTGGAATTTCTTTCTTAGTAATGCCGGTGTGTAGTGTCTGATGTAGGATCCTGATTTCCTTTTATAGAAGTGACTGTAAAAATCCCCATTTTTAGGTCTTCCTAACCAACTCCCATCAGCATGTAAATCAAAGCCAGGGTCCAGTGCCAGCCTGGCCTTGGAGCACACAGGGAAAACAGTTCTGTGTTTGGTTTCCACTGTGTGCTGACCACTGGGTTTCACCTCATCATTAATATGAACTTCACAGGGGTGATGTGGAGTCACTGGCAAATGTCAAGCACTGTCAAATATCAAGCACTGTCCAGTCCCACTTCCACACAGCAGGATGCTCCCTGTGAGCCTTCTGTATGGCTCCTTAAGGTCTCCTTTTGCAGGATTAATCAGGATTTGTGTGTAATGTTCAAACCCTTGTACAGGTCTAAGCTTGTGCTCTGAACATGATCAAGTTTTCATCTAAGGGCAAAGTAAACACATCAGTTACCCTGAACAACCAAAGGATCTGGGCAGATCTCAAATAAGATAGAAAATATTGTAGGAACAAGAGCTGTTACTACATGTATCCTGCTCTGGAGCACTAATCTGATGAGGAGCAGCTGAGGGGATGAGTTACGGAACAAGGGGAAATGGCCTCAAGTTGTGCCAGAGGAGGCTCAGGTTGGACATTAGGGAAAATTTCTTCACTGAAAGAGTGGTCAGGCATTGGCACAGGCTGCTCAGGGCAGTGGTGGAGACACCGTCCCTGGAAGTGTTCCCAAAATGAGTAACTGTGCCACTTCATGATATGAACATGGTGGGATTCAGGCAGAGGTTGCACTTGATGATCTTTCCATTTTTAGTTGTCCGGTGGTTTCATGTCCTGTGGCAGCTCTTGCCTTCTCACTTTGCTGCACTCTGTCCTCTCAGAGATCTCCACTAGATGGTGGAATGGACCAGTAAAAGAGTTCGTGCAGTAACAAAGGGCGGCGAGCAGGCTGTGGTGACACCCGTGGGGATCTCAGAGCTGCTCTCAGGACCAGATCCTGGAGCACCACACGTGCCCTGCGTGTTAGGGGGCATTTCGCAGCACCCCTCCGCACCAATTTCTGCGGTGCCATCCCAAACCCACTGGGGCTGAAGAATTGTGATCCTTCCACACGTCTTGGTTCTTTCAGGCAGGAGGGTTTCACCCTCTTCCTCTCTACTTCCTTTTCTCCGTGGTGAAGAGCTGCCTTTTTCCTAGGAGGCGAGGAGTGAACCCTCTGGTGTGCTGCAGAGCTCATCCATGCTAGGAAGGGAATGTTTTGGCTGGAGGACTGTGAATGAGAGAAGGACAGCATGTCACCAAATGGGGCAGGGGGAGAAAAAAGTTCTGCAGGTGCAGGAGATGTCTGTGATGGGGATTAAAGCTCTCAGGTCTGTGGGATGGAGCCAGTGCTGGCCTTGGACAGAGTGCTGAACTCTCAGTCCTCAGCCCTGCGAGGTCATGTCACAGCTCTGTGCCTCAGTTTCTCCTGTATAAGATGGAGTCAAGGAGTCCAACCTTTTAGGCACAGTTTTTTCTATCTACAATGAACTGGGCATCAGAGCTCTCTGTTGTCTTTACTGACTCTGCTGGTGACTTGTGGGACTGTGTCCTCCGTACCTGGAGTCACAGGGAGGGGAGGCTTTAGCTCCACTCATGACGGTGTCCAGAGTAGGGGGCTGAGCTTGCACTGTCCTGGCTCACTCATTTCAGTTAGAGCTGCTTGTCCTGCACAGAGCAAAGGGAGATCTGCCAGAGCCAGCTGCTGCTGCTGAAGGGGTGATGGGTGCTTGCAGAGCTGCTGTCACTCTTTGGCCAGCCTGGTGAGGGTGTAGGCTGCAGGCCTTCATGTCTGCAGAAAGACTCATGCAGATTTGATGAGTGGAGATGCTGTAGAAACAGAATGAGATGTTTTCCTTTAACAAATGAAGTTTCCTTCTCTGAGGGGACTGTGCTGGTGGCAGTTTTGCCAGGAGATAACCTGGTCTAGGGGGAAGTGTCCCTGCCCAGAAGGGTTGGAACAAGATGACCTTTGAAGTTCCTTCTAACCCAAACCATCCTGTGATTCTGTGATTCTATGACATCTTTTTTACCTACAGCCAGGTAGTGACAGGAAAAGAGGAAATAGTTTTAAATTGACAGAGGGAAGGGTTAGATGAGATATCAGGAATAAATTCTTCCCTGTGAGGGTGGTGAGGTTGTGGAATGGGCTGCTCAAAGAAGCTGTGACTGCTCCTTTTTTCCGAGGAGAGAAACCACACAGATCATCTGAAGCCTAAGGAGTGTCCTCAGCTCCTCCAGTGCTCTGTGGGAGTGCATTTCCAGCTCGTGCGTTCTGGAGAGACCCAGCCAGCTGCCATGGAGTGTGTTACGAAGACATGCAAGGACAAGAGGCAGGATTTTCAAGAGCTGCTTCTCTACCTGCATGACTGAGCAAAATTTAATTACCTCTGCTCCCAGGAGAGCTGCCTGGCCCTTGTACATGAACCATGAGATTTAGGTTTCTAACAATTTGCAGTGCTGTGACAGGTCTGTGAGCCCTCCAGCTTCTAAGGTGCCTCTAGTAGATACCAGGAAAAACTGGGACAAGAACTTCATAGTGAGTCATCCAAGAAAAAGAATGGTGTAGGGAAAAGAGACCTGCTAGCCACAGGAAGCATGCTGGTTGGGTTTTCCATTCAATCATCTACCTTTAATGTTTTTAGCCTGTCATATTTCCATAGGTCCATTTTCACCTGCCTCTTTCATGCTGTGAGCTTGACCCTCTGCAGGCTTTCTCTGATGCCCAAATCTTCATTCACTGACTTGTGTTTGTATTTTCAAGTCTTAAATTTTATCTGCTGTCAAGTAACACCTTCTGTTCTTATTGGCCAAGGAGACCAATTGTTCCTTTTCTTTCTAGCATCAACAAGGAGCCATCATAAAATTATCTCAAAGAGCTGCTCTTCAGCCATGGTTGTGGTAATGAACCAAGTGTTCAAGAAAAGGCTTGGTCCAGAGAGCTGAAAGGACAAGGTGAGAGATCTGCAGGAACACTTGTTGAGATGACTTCGCCCTGGGATGTCAGGGTGTGCCTGTAGGTTCTACAAACCCAAGCCATCCCTGCTGCTTGTGACCTTGTCAGTCATAAGAGTTTTGCTGCTGTGATAAAGTGCAGGACAGGTTGCCTGTCTGGGTGTTTGGTAAATGGGTAGAATTGCTGTGGTGGGACCCGCATGGGGGCAAGAATGTCATTGCCAGGCACAGAACAGGGTCTCAGTGCTTAGGAAAATAATGCAGTCACCCAGGGAGGGTCAGGTTCAGCAAACCTGAAGAGCTCTGTGGGGCAGGAACACTCAGCAAAGCACTGAGGTGCCAAGAGGCAAAACAGGTTTTGGCCTCACTATTTGCCACGTACAATACATAAACAGAGGTTTACTTTGACACCAGCCAGGTGTGCCAGGCCCAGGGCAGGAGGTGAGGCACTGCACAGACACACAGGGAGGGGTCTCATCTCTCCCACACCGTTCATATCCTCAACAGAAATGTCAGGGGAAAGAATAAATGTGATTTTCTGAAACATTTTTCCTTGAATTAAAAACAAACCAGGGTCACTGTTCCCCCAGCACCTTTTTGCCTCTCAGCACATCTCAACCTTGATCCAAGAGGGACATTTTCAGGTACTGTGTGACAAAATCCAGGACAGAGCTGAGCCCTCTCCCCACACAGGGACTGTGAACCATCTGGTCAAGTCCAGGTTATCACACACAGAGGCCACCAAGGCTCGAAAATCAGGTGGGACCATCCTCAGGAGACCTGTGTGTCACAGCAAACCACTATGAGGGAGCACCAGAATCCCAGAGGAGCCTTGGGGATGTGAATTATACCTGTCCCTAATCCAGGATGCTTTTGTGGACATGTCAAAGACTGGAATTTTTTTAAAATACTGTTTCTCTGCCATGATTGAGTGTCCCATCAGCTCAGTGACCACATGAAACAGCCCAGCTGCAGTTCATTTAAAGCTCTGCTCAAATCCTTCATTTTTCTGTCTTTAAACCTGTGCTGACAATATTTGCATTGTAATGATTGCATTTTGTAATGAACTCTGCTTTCACCTCAACATTTGCCTGGTAGCAAAGGTGATTTCTGCACATCATATGTTCTCTGATTTCCAGAGAACATCTGAGTCTTCCCATACCTCTGGGAATAGCCTCACCTCAGTGTGGGACTCAGCTCTATTCAAGGCATAAGGGAGCTGCTTTTTCCCAATACTACAGGGGAAGGTTTGGAGCTGCAAACAGGTACCAGGCTGCAAGAAGTACATTTTAGGGACTAGGATCAGCCAGGGAGCTCTGGGAAAATGTTAAGTTCCCCCATAAGTTTGCAGATGCCTCATTGAAAAAAGAGGGAGGAGGACTTTTTATATAGCCAGGTAGTGACAGGAAAAGGGGAAATGGTTTTAAATTGACAAAGGGAAGGGTTAGAGGAGATATCAGGAATAAATTCTTCAATGTGAGGGTGGTGAGGCCCTGGCATGGGCTGCTCAAAGAAGCTGTGACTGCCCCATCCCTGGCAGTGTCCAAGGCCAGGTTGGATGGGGCTTGGAGCAACCTGGGACAGTGGAAGGTGACCCTGCCATGCAGGATAAGCTTTAAGGTCCCTTCCTATCCAAACTATTCCATGGCTCTGTAATTCGATGATCCAGGGATGAAGGCACTCAGTGTTTTGCTGGAGGTCCCACAGGATTTCTGGCAGAGTTAAGGGGTGAGAACAGATCTCCATGTTTCACTCCACAACACAAATCTGATGAGATCACTCTCATGCACAGAAGAGCTGACATAAACTCTCACCCTAGTGTCCCTTCCCCTCAGGTTTATTTTTGGCTGTAAAAAAGGTGGAACCCTTCCATTTTTGGAGCAGAGCATATGTGATCACCAGCAGGAGAGAGTGTGCCACCAGCACCATGATGTGTGGGAGCCGTGGGACCTGGCCTTGGCCTGAGAGCAGCAAAGCACAGCTCAGCACAGGCAGAAGGAGCTCCACTGACAAAGTGCTAAGCAAACACAGGAACTGGTGTGAGGAAAGCAGCATGAGCAGAGGGTTGGAGAAGTAGAGAACAAATCTGCAGGCAGAAGAGTTTCCAGGCCAGCATTGCTGGCTGAGAAGGATGAGGGCCCGCAGTGTCACTCCTGTGAGTCTCTTCCTGGCAAACTGGGTGAGAGGAGGAAAGACACAAAGGCTCCAGAGGGATGAAGGAAATGCAGGTTGACACAAAGCCCTGAGAGAGGAGCAATGCCCTGGGGGGCTCCTCATGGACTCCTACAGAGGTGAAGCTAAGCTAGCAAGGAAACCTGAGAGGGCAGCTGGGCTCCTGCTCTGCCCCAGCCGTGTGCAGGGCTGCTGTGCCGCAGGGCAGGTGGCAGCTCCACGGGCACACCTCGGGGACAGCATCCAGTGGGGTGTGTTTGGCAGTGTCCACAGTCAAAGAAAGCCAACAAAAAGCTTTGTCTATAACAACCAGCCTCTGGCTGCAGCAGGTAACAGGAACAGGGGATCAGCAGAACTGGGGTTGTTGTTTCAGGAGCTGGATGGGCTTTGAGCCACCAGATCAAGCACATAAACCCCTGAGTAAAACTTTTGGGGGCGTGCACTGCAGGTGTAGTACTACACATGGCATGACAGAGCAGCACAGCCCTGAGAAGAGGCTGTCACCACCAATGACATCCCTGCATCCACCCTGAAGGGACACAACAGCTCCTCAGTGCAGGGGTGTGCACTGGGATTCACAACACTCCAAAAGGACTTTTACTCCCTTGCACTGATTTTCCTGGACTCTACGCTTTGAACCCGATTCTGCAGGTGAGCTCTTCCTCCTGCTGGGTCATTTAGTTTCTAATTTTGAAGGGGCAAAAACTTGAGGGATTTCAATCCTTTTGTGAGTGCACACATGCTTTGTTGCTTGGTAGTGAGAGTGTCACACAACCGGTGTGAGATATCTCAAAAGCACTTCATGGAAAAGGACAAATCACTCATCGTTCATGCAGCCCTAAGGACAGCAAACCCTGCTGTAAGTGCTCTTTAAAATCTTTATTAAATGTGTGAGAAATACAGTGACATTTCAGTTAATTCAATTGCAGGATAATTTGAACTCCTATTTAATTCAATCAAAACTCCTGAAATAAAACCATTTGTATTCTTGACACAAACCCATTTGCACTCTACTTCTGCTGGGCTGATGGAGATGTGATGAGTTTTTCACTTAGAGGCCACTTCACAGCTAATTTTTATACCGTTTTTGCTTAACTGACAATAAAGAAATACTCACACACTTGTGCTACAAATCCCTGCCTCAATTTATACCATTTCCTTGCACAAAGTGAGTCATTACAGAAGAAACCCTCAAGTACAGAAGAAGCCCTCAAGTCAAAGGGGTTGAGTGCTCTCTCCTGCTGTGCTGCAGCCAAACTAAAGCTTCAGCTCCTTTTGTTGAACATTCCTGCACATGCAGACGGGACCTTGCGAGGTGTGAGCAGGTTGTAAACCCAAATCCTTGCCCAGAAGAGGCCGGCATTGTGAAAGGCACAAAAGCATGAAGAGCTCAAAGGGGCTGAAGGTGTGAGGAGAGAGGCAGTCCCAGTGCTGGGCTCCCACAGCAGGCAGGGACAGTGCCAGTTACACACACAGAGCTGGCTGTGGGGGTAACAGGATTCATTTCTTTCAGTCAGGAATGAGAGGAGCTGGTTCAGGAAGAGAGGGGAGCTCTGCAGGAGCACACCTGGGTTGTTTGCAGGTATAAAAGGTGCCATCCATTGCCTGTGTTTCAGCAGAGAGGCAGCAGTGAACAGCCCTGGGAATGTAAACTCAGCAATACCCACCCCACTGAGAAGCAATTGCCATTTTTATTTGTTCTCTCCCTCTTCACTCTCTGAGCATGTCCTCAAGAGTCCAGCAGCGAGGAGGGGATGTGCCATGAGGGCAGATCAAGGAAGCTTTTGTCCCTGTCATCACCCTGGGGCTGTGGTCCTGCTGTGCTTGCACAGGGGCAGCTGGATGGGCCAGAGGAATTTTAATCCTGAATGATTTCCACATTCCTTCCAGCCTGGCAAAGGATTCTGCTGAGGCATCAAGTGCCTTGTCCAGCTCAGCCTGTCCTGCATCTGATAAGTTAATTGAGGATTTAATTGAAGAATTAATTGAGGCATTCTGCTGGTTACCACAACATTATCAGTCAGCTTCCCAGAGTTGGAGCTTTCCAGTTCGTTTGGACTCAGTCCTGTAAATAACTAAATACCATCAACCTCCTCCAAAATCCCTGAAGTGGTGGCTGCTGGAAACTTGAGGGATCAGTATCCTTTTTGCCAACCTTTCTTTGAGTGCTGTTTCACTCAGCTCAAGGAAAAAAGTTCACTTTGGAAGCAGAAGTGCTGAAAAGTCTTTTTTCCTTCATGTCCTGGTTCTGCAGCTGCAGCTGGTTGTGCTGTTCATTAGCTCTGATTCTGGCATTTGTCTTGGTGGTCTAGGAAGATGTTCAGCTTTTGTTCTCAAAATCCTACAATACCCAGAGAGATTTCCACCTCTGTTCAGTGCATTTGTGCACGTTGGAGATGGAAGATGTAATGCAGCTGGAAGGCAATAACAGCACTTCTGTTAAATTTGAGTTCCTGAACTATAACATTTTAAACCAAACATTTGATGTGTCTCTAACCCTTTGGGGCCCATTTTGGTTTTATTCAAATTGGTGTGAATGGGAATAAGGTAATGGGATAGTCATGGGACAAGGAGGCAGAGGCAGCTCTGCATTTTCATAGAATCACAGAACAGCTTGGATATAATGGGACCTTAAAGCTTATCTCATTCCATGGGCAACTTCCACTATCCCAGGTTACTCCGAGCCCCATCCAGCGTGGTCTTGGACACTTCCAGGGATGAAGCAGCCACAGTTTCTCTGGGTACCCCGTGCCAGGGCCTTTCCACCTTCACAGGGAGTAGTTCCTTTTCAATATGCCATCTAACCCTGCCCTCTGTCAGTGTGAAGCCACTTCCCCTTGTCCTGTTCCTCCAGGCCCTTGTCCAAAGTCTCTCTCCAGCCTTTTTGCCAGCCCCAATTTGCCCTCGGTGAACCCATTCCAGCTCTTAGTGGAGTCCCCATCCTGCACACATTTGGATGAGGATTCCGAGAGGATGTGCTCCATGACTTTGCATAGACAGGTGACTGGCCCAGACTTCCCAGTTCTCTTCTTTCCCCAGCTAATGCAATTTCAGCAGGAATGTAAAACCCTGCCCAACTCTGTCCTAAAGGCATTTTTACTGACTTCAAATCATAAAGGAATGCCACTCTGATGAACACAGGCAGAGTATGGCCCCAAAGCTTTTCTGGGTCGGAGGTGCTTTTCACTCTTGTTGTTCTTGTGCCTCTTTCTCTTCAGCTGAGCAGCTGCTGCAGCTGTGCTGGTTCCAAATTGCAGCAAGATGATAATTTTCTCAGATCTGTCTATCGAGGAGGACTTCATTTCAGTTGGCAAAAGACAATGCACTGAAACAGCTACAGCGGAGACAAAGACAGAAATTAACATTTGTAAAGAAAAAAGGGGACAAAAGAAATGTTGGTGACAAGGAAGAAATTGAAACAAAAATGAAATCATTGTCATTGTCTGACTACAAAGGGAGAAGAGATGAAGATTCCTGCCATGCCAGCCTGCTGCCTGGGACTCATTCCAGAGGGGGAAACAGTTTGTCCAGGAACAGGACATGACTGTGAGCACAAAGGGCTGCATCACCCACCACCAGTCCAGGAGAAGGGATTCAGTGGTACTCACAATCAAACCTGTGTTAGGCAGGTTGTTTTAAAATGTCTCCCCAGGAAGAGGGAAGATGCCCCAAATGACTGCCAGGTTGTGTTGCAAGCTTCTGACTGATCCTCGACCTTCACCCATTGCTGGTGATTAGTTGGGAGCAGTCCTAACCCCACAGCTGGGAAAGATCACTCCTACCTTGTGCTGGTGTGTGTTGAAACCACAAATTCCTCCTGCTTTTATTTCCAGGAGGTCTCAGGGGAGCCTGTGGTCCCGTTGATATCCCTGCAGTCCCATCCATGGCAGGCAGCCGTGGTGGCACACACCCGAGGCTGTTGGCATCCTGGCAGGATGGGAGTTCTGCAGGCCAGCATTTACAGCCCTTGTGCTGGTGCAGCTCAAATGCCTCTGGCTGCAGTCAAAAGTCAACAGAAACTTTGGGACCTCCAAAAAAAAAAAAAAAAAAAAAAAAAGTTTTTTCAAGAAGATGAAACTATTCTTCAAATGGCAGCTAGTACCTGTAACTCAGCGACAGTTTCCCCAGTAGCAGGCACAGGCGTGAACAGCGAAAGCTCAGCCAAAGGACAGATCTGAGGGTTTTGTGAGGCTGGGAATCAGCTTTGTGGGAACCGCAGGGACTCATTTACAAGTAATGAATCATGAAACAGCAGGAAGCGAACGAGCCAAGAGAAAGTGTGAGCTCTGCAATTAACTCCGGAGTGCTGAGGTGAATAACAAAGCGACGCGATACCAGGGCAGAAAACAGGTCTCCAAGCTGGGAGTGTTGCAAGACTAATTTCTGTAAGCCACAGTTTTTCCAAGCAACTTATAGTCAAAGAATTTGCTACTTTCTCTTAAACTGAAGCAAATCCCATGTGCATGTATTTATCAGGCAAAACAGCTTTTAACTCGAATTTAAATTTATGAGTGACCTAGATCAGCAAAAAACCAGGAAACCATCTCCTTGAATAGTCCTGCTGGCAGGTCCTGTGCTGAGCCAAGGTGAGCAGCAGGTATCAGATAAGCTCTTGGGGCAGGTGAAGGATGTGTTTCCACTGTAAGGGACACTGGTGGGTTATCAGTTTACAATGAAGATGAAGGGAAACATGTGCTGTTAATTATCCCCTGGATATGGGGAGGGGTTGGAAGTTCAAGTGAGAAGGCAAAGGAGCCAGGGCAGCACAAGGTGTGTGTAGCAGAGCTACCACGAGCAGGACCTGGGGCTGGTGCACAGGACAGTGTGTGCTGTTCCCAGCCCTGTTATGGACACGTGGTCACACATGCCTGGGAAGGGAGAGTTCTCTTTGTCTGGAGCATGGAGATCGAGATAAAACTCTTTCAGGACAACTGTCTTTAATTAATGTCACCCAGGTCCCAGTAATCCATCCTCTTTGACTGAGGCACCATGCTGGGAGCAGCTGTGTCACAGCAGCTGGCTCCCCCTGCAATTCCTGGTACAGTCATGTGGAAGTGAGGAAATTTCTCCAGCAAATGTGAATTTCAGCTGCTAAGCCCATGTTTTGTGCTCCTCTCTCCCATTTGATGTAACTGCAGAAATACAGATGAGCATAAACCATGCAGTCACCTCTCCTGGGTAGGTTAAAGTGTTACCAAACTGTCCCTGGGTGAGGCACCAGACACCATCACCCTCTGGACAAAGGGATGGAGCCCAGCAGGGACACCACAGCCTCACTGGATCCAACAAAGGTCCAATGGATCCTGGAGGGTGTACCCCTGCCATCAGTCCAGACACGGCCCAGGGCTTTACCTGCTGTCCCTTTCCTCCTGGTCTGTATCCACTGAGTTTGGGTCACCTGGGCCTTCACGTGCCCCATTCACCCTTCTGCTGGCCAACATCAGAGGAACTGCTCTCCTTCCTCCTGTGCTTCTCATGTGGAATAACTGGAGCAGGCACAGGAGGAGCAAAGACTGTTTCTTTTTGTGTTCCTGGTGCAGCATCCCCTCTGAGAGCTGTCAGTTCACATGTGCAGCTCCGGTTTTTGCCTGGGCTCTGTGAATAACCACGAATGCCACTTGGCTGGAATAATTGCTTCCAAGCATGCAAAGGATGGAAGGCACAGCCAGAGGCACAGCTGGAAACTTGTTGGAAGTAAGTATTCAAGAGACGTGAGCAGAAACCCTGAGTGGAGTCAGCATTTGTGACCTGAGCTGTGCGGGGATGGCAGGATTGTCACACAGAGTCCATCACACCAGCTCGTGCTGCCTTTGCACTGCCTCTCTGCCCCAGTGACCCCTCCATGCTCACCCTGATCTGGTGACTAGAGCTGCTGCAGGACAGGCACTGGGGGTGGGAAATGCCCCCTTCCCTTCGCATTGCCTTCAAAGTGGCATCTCTGAAAAGGAGTGATGTCCCACACCTGGCACCCAGAGACCCGTGTTCCTTTGTGTGTGTTTTCTCTCTCTGCTTCTGACCTCTTTTTGTTTTCTTTGCAGCCCTTGCTGGTTTCCCAGACCCGTGAGGAGAGCAGATCGAACAGAAGGGTGCTCTGGGCTTGTCTCCCAAGTGTTGGGAGAGCTGAGTTAGGCAGAGCAGGGAAAGTGGTGCCTGTCAGTGTGAGGCACCCAACCTCTGTGCAGATGCTGTCTCTGAGCAGCAGAGCAGCACTCGCTCCCTGTAGCTTAATCCCCTGACCCCAGACCTGCATCACTGCAGCCTCAGGAGTAATTCTTGGTGTTTACATGGGTCAGCAGCCAGACAAGGACTTGACTGGGATTTTCCCAGCGGGTCACACGGCTATTTGCTAATCAGCGGTAGCATAAACACTGCCAGGCTCCTCATGGGTCACTTGCTAGGGACAGGCTAAACAAACCAGCACCAGAAGAAAAGCAGCATGGCTGAGTGGATGAGATTTGAAACAACTGTATTGGAGTCCCGAGTCTGTGCCCTGGAGGGGTTTCAGGGCTTGTGAAACGGAGAGGGAGCTAGCTGGGAGGCTTGGATCTCAGCCTGAGTCCTGCACCGGGCAGCAGGGCGTACATGAGATTGGCCTCATGCAAGCACATGAGCTTGAACCCAACAGGGATGGGAAAGAGTCTCCCCCTCCCTCAGGCTCGCTGTGCCAGGCAGTGCTCCAGGGAGCTTGGTGATAGCTTCATTTCAACAACTACTCTGGCTTGCCCCTGCCATGTGTGTCTGTTTACCTGGAGATGCAAACTGTCCCTGGAAATCCCACCTCAGCTGCCCTGGCAGAGGGCAACAACTGGGAGGAGTGAACTCCTCACAGCAGCAGCACAGAGGAGACCTGGGCCCCCAGCTCCCAGCTGCAGAGAGTGAAATTTGTGGTTCTTGAGGTGTTGTTCCCTTCCATTCCTGTCCTCCATGAAGCGTGGCTGTGCTGCACTTGCCCAAGGGGTTGTCACCTCCTGGTTGAATGCCCTTCTGAATGGGACTGCTGGGAGCTGCCAGCAGTCCTGAACCTGACCCTCATCAGCACAGATCTGGGAGCTGCTGCCATCCCAGCAGGTTGGTGTGATGCTATTATGGACCTAGGAACCAATATTTTTTTTCAAAGATGTGTCCAATGATGGACGAGTTCTGCTCTCCCCTGTGCTCCAGAAGAGCCAGGAAGGATTTCATTGTGGTGGGTGGTGAAGTCATGGAATCACAGAATGGTTTGGGTGGGGAGATGTAGAGCAATGCTGTCCCGAGGGAGACACAGTGATCACCACAGAGCTGAAGCGGGAAAAGAGGAAGTTTAATTTTTTCTACAGCTTATATAGATTTCTAAAAAGGAGACCAGATTGGAAGACTGAGGTTCAACCTCTTCAACTCCACTGGTCTTAGAAAGTGTCCATCGATTGTCCTTTCACAGAAAGGAATCCAAAAGCATTATAAAAGTTCTACAATCATTATTTTGTTTACATGAAATTTCTGACTCCAAGGCTGAAGGCTGGGAAACAAAGTGACAGGGAGGGACCTTAAAGCTCATTCTGCTCCACTCCCCTGCCATGGGCAGGGACACCTTCCACAGGACCAAGTTGCTCCAAGCCCCATCCAACCCAGCCTTGGACACTTCCAGGGACAGGGCATCAGCAACTTCTCTGGGCAATGACAACCCCTGTAAGAAATAATTTCTCCTTTCTTCCCTCTTCAGCTGCTTCATACCTTCATACCCAGGGATTTAAGATTTATGTTTGTATATTGCTGTCAAATAAAATTATGAAACGTGCAGGATATGTAACATCTTGATTTTATCTTTTTCTTTCTGCAGAAACCCTGGAATCAGTGTGGTGAGAGGTGATGGATCTTTTTGCTCTCTCTTCCATTGTGGCCTGTCCTGGCTTTGCTGCATTCCTTGACCCACTGTTGTACTGTGCAGCTCAGCATTCCACCACTAAGTGCAGACACAGAAGCAAAATGCTCCCAAAATTCAGGTTTCTGGAGATGATGCCTAAGAACTTTCCCAGAATATCTGTGGTATGAAAGAAACACGGAGCAGGTGACTGAGGCTGTGGCCAGAGCAGGCTGTGAGCTCCCTCAGGGCTGGCAGCAGCATTAGGAACCCTTGTGAAAGGCTGCAATGTGGGTTTAAAGATCTGCTTTACCTCTCAGTACATCTGCCCGTGTGGGGCTGAGGAAGCAGGGCTGTTATTGGGGGTGGAAATCATCTTAAATCAAGCAAGTACAAAGGGGCCAAGAGCCCCATACACACCCAGGACCAGCTGTCCCCATCCTGCGGTCCAGTCCATCCCTTCCCACCTGCCAGGACCTGCAATCTGCAGTGCAGGCAGGCCTCAGGTTTCCAGGCTGAATCTACAAGGGCAACATTGACCTAATTAGTCTGTGAAACAAACGGGAGAGAAAGACTTGCTGCCGTATGTTGCAGAATGAAATCCTCTCCCTCTCCTTTTGCTCTCCTGGCCCCGGGGATTCATCCCAGGCAGGTGCATCTTTGATTGCAGCAGGTTTTGAATCCTCTTCCCTCTCCTCGCGGGGATGCCACATGCTGTCTTCTGACCTCGTTAGCTTCTCCTCCTGTTCCACTTCCCGGCTCTGCACTCCCAGCCCCACCGATGTGCTAATTACCACACAGCAATCTGCAGGAACGCGAGCAGCGAGGGGAGGGAGCCGCTCCCAGCCTCATGGGGGAGGGAGCAAACTGGGGGAGCAGGAGCTTGGCTTAGCAAGGCCGATGTCTGAGCTTGTGCCGGGCTCTCCCCTTGCGCAGGTCAGTGCCAGGTGTGGCCCACGGTCAGTGGCACCCACAGGGGTGTGCAGGAGACAGAGTGTCCCACTGGGGGTCTGCAGAGTGGGCTGTGCTGCCTGCCCACAGGGCCAGCTGTGAGCTCCCACATCACCACTGGTGTGGTCAGAGGCCTTGTTGTGCCTCAGCTGCACCCAAGGCATGGATGTGCTGTGCAGGATAACCTGAACCCCCGTGGCTGAATAACCATCTTCCCTCAGCTCCAAATTCCCCTTGGAGTGACTCCTGCAGGCAGGCAGGGCAGGGCTGCACACTCTCCATGGGCAGGCCTCGTGCCCTGGGCAGGGCAGTGGTGTGGGCACTGCTACTGCCAGTTGTGCTGCCAGGAAAAGGCAAGGAGTTCACCCCAGGAATGCACCCCCAGCAAATGCGCCCCGTGGGCTCCCAGTTTCCAGCTGACCCGTGCTGCACTGCAGAGCTGCTGTGTTATTGCAGCATGGGCAGAGTGTCGCCTTGTTTCTCAGCCTTCAGCCTTGGAGTCAGAAATTTCATGTAAACAATATAATGTTTATAGAACTTCTATCATGTTTTTGGATTCCTTTCTGTGAAAGGACAATTGATGGACACTTTCTAAGACCAGTGGAGTTGAAGAGGTTGAACCTCAGTCTTCCAATCTGGTCTCCTTTTTAGAAATCTATATAAGCTGTAGAAAAAATTAAACTTCCTCTTTTCCCACTTTGACTCCGTGGTGATCACTGTGTTTCCCTCAGGACAGCATTGCCCTACAGGCAGAGGTTCATTCCTCCAGCACTGCTTGAAACTGGAGGGGGATGGAAGGGGCTGGAGGGGGCTTGAATTTGAGTTAATTTTGACCAGATGGAATGACAAGATTTTCCTCTTCTTTTTTAATCACTGAGAGACAATTTAAAATGGAGAAAGTAAAAAATAGCAATTAGGGAGACAACCAGGTACTGATAGCCTTTGCCTTGCTGTATATCTACAGCAAACCCATCACAGCTGGTGGAACTGTATTTGTACTGAGCTGGTGTGAGTGAAATTAATGTCAGCTTCAGTAAATTAAAAACAAGACATTGACTCAGACTCATAACTCAGCTCTTCAGACCACTTGACATCTCACCCCTTCATGTAATGTCCCTTCAAGAAAATATTTTTTCACTTTCTATTCCAGTTTTCACTTTGAGTCCTCTGCACAGCCATGCCATGGACACACAGATCCATCACTCTGGACAAACTGCACCAAGGAGTGTGGCTCCACAACCCCTGGTAAGTCACCAGCCAGGCAGGTTCCACCACAGGGGACATTATTTGTCTTTGGGTTTTGTTGGAAAGTCTCCAGGGCAGTCAGGAAAATATCTTGAACATTTCCTTAAGATGAATTTGCAGCTCGTTTCCCTCACATCGGTTTTGGCACCAAGGAGGAGGAGATGGAGGTGGGGAAGTGCTGGCGTTGCTCCCAACAAGGCTTCCTGCAGCTCAGGGATTTTCAGCAGGTTTATGGAGCTAAATGTCTGCGTGTCTGACACAGAGGCAGCAGAACCTTGTGCTCAGCAATGTATTGATTATTTTTTCCATTGACAAAATGATGATTTCCTTTTCAATGCTATGATGTTTCTTGTAGCCAATGATTCCTCAAACCATGGAAATATCAAAATATTTGAAATTGTTACTGCACAGTTAAAAGAAAAGGTGATCCATCATTTGCTGCTTATTTTCAAGATGGCAACGGAGGAGTGTAAGCTTGGAAAATTTAGGATGTGAATTGCAAGAAAATGTCTTCAGCTTAGAAAATATGACATTTGCAACTGGAGATGTAAACATTGCCACTGGAGAAGGTCTATCCAGTAATTACTGGAAAATGGGATGAATATTGACTTTAGCCCACACAGTGCATAGGCACTGCAAAACACACAAAAACATTACCATTTGACTTCCAGTGTTTTGTTATGCCAATTTTTCATCTGCTTTTCTTATTTTCCCAATCTCTTCTAGCTTCCAGAATCTACAGTTACCGATTTACATTTAATTTCACAGATTTAATTTTTCAGACTTTAGCACGTGGAAATCATAGACAATGAGAAGGGACCCATCAGGATCATCGAGTCCAACTCCTGTCCCTGTGCAGGACACCCCAACAATCCCACCCTGTGCCTCGTAGCATTGCCCAAGGCTTGTCCAAATGACCACAGCCATTAGCTTTTTCCAGACTAAGACATTGAAAAGCTTTTAAATAAGTTTCTCACTATCCACCATTGTTTTATATTCACCTTGTCTTGCCCAGTCGTTGTTTTGCTCTTTTAAGGGGTAACAAAGATGAGGACTATGGCGTTTGGTTTGCAGGGAGGAATTTAGATTTGTGTATGTTCCTCCTTAGACATCTGGTCTTCCCCTTTCTTTTTACATGGGGACCTTCCTGTGTTCATTCTTATCTAGACGAGGGCTGGAAATGACACTCCCTTGTCAGGAATGCAAACCTGCTCAGAGTGATTAACACCAAGATAGGAATCAGACACAAACCCACTGCAGCCTGGAGTTTTATGAATTAGCTGAAAAATAGGTGCTCTGAAGTGTGACAAACTGACATGAGGATACATTTACAGGAATACATCGAGGCCTGGCATAATTTAATTGTATTTTAGTCCAGTGGCAATACATAGTTGAGGGAAAACCATGTGCTGCATGAGGGATTTCCACTCTTCTGCAATATCTTGTGGAAGAAGAGGCAGCACTTACCCTCCCTGAAATTGTCACTTATTTCCAAGGGTTACTGAAAGAAACCTTGATTTTTCTGCAAATCTTTTACTTCTGATATGTTCCTCACCAAGCAGAGAAGCTGTCACCTCAGAAGAGCTCAAGGCTTGTTTATAAACTCCAGCTCTGCTTCAGGCATGGAGATGTCAGGACTGTTCCAGAAGGGGTTTCTAACCCAGACATCATTTGCAGAGGCACAGAGGCATTGAGGTATACCTGGCTTAGAGTTACTCCTTTCTGCCCTGCTTGGATCTAGAGTTTATCCAAGGAAACACTAGATTTTATATCTACTGCACCATTGTCTCTGGCAGAGGGAGTCTCTGTGCACAACACCTGCAGAAACTCCTGTCAAAGCAGTGAAATGCTGCTGGCAAAACTGATGCTGTCCCTTAATGGTCTTTGTAGGGATCAAAGGGTCCTTTGTTAATGGACCAGAATCTTTCTCTGGGGCCAGAAGCAATGAAAGAAATGGCAGAACTGTGTACCCTAAGAAGAGGTCGAGGTCGCGCTGAATAAACTCATCATGCTCAATGACTCATTCAGCACTTCCAGCTCTTCCAGAGAATCTTGGTGCTCGGCACTGGGCTGGTTCTGTCCAGAACAGGATTAATTTTTGCAGTAGGGAGGAGGAGACACTGTCAGGATCCTGAGGTGATTCTGTACTGCCTCAGTTCATTGCCAGGGGCAGGGGAAGGGAGGCTCTTCTGAAGAGAATGGTTTCCTTCCAGGCAGGAAAATGCAGGGGGAGACACAGGTATTGTTTATTGTCCAGGGAGTATTTTCATGTGAATTGTTCCTTTTCTTGTACCCTCTGTCATTACTGTTGTTGCTGTCACTCTTTTTGTTGTCTCATTGCTGTTTATATTAAATTGTTCCTATCTCAACCCATGATCTTTAAATATTGTGCCTCCAATTCTCCTCTCCCATCTGCCACAAAGGGGGAAAGAGGGGAGAGAGTGGGGCTGGTGATGTCTCAGCTGCCTTGACTCAGACCCACAACTCAGCTCTTCAAAGGCAAAACTGTTCTGGCTAACATGGATCACATTAAGCAGAGAAGTCAAAGTCCAAAACGTGTGAAAGTCCAACATGAAAATTTGTATCTGCAGGAGGCAAGTAGTTCCTCTAGTAAAGGTTACAGATCAAACAGACATTCATTAACACTTTAAATTACTGAAACAAGAGTTAGTTGACTGTTTTCCAGTAGGAAAACTCATCCAGAAGTTGAAAGATGGCTATTATTCATGAGAACATGTTCATTTTGGGAGGAACTGTTGTGTAGTGGATACCTCTCAGTACTAAGAAGAGATGAGGAAAGAGTGAGAAGGAGGTTAAAAAATTACAGCAGATTCTTCCGAGGTTAGGAAATATTACAGCTATCATTATCTTCCACCCAAACCCAAAAGAGAATAGGAAAGGATGTCTTTTGTAGAAGTTCACTCTCCTAACTTCATGTAAGAATAGTTGCTCTTAGGGTACCCAGGGGTGGGGAGCAGAATAAATCCCCCATAACCCAAGGGGAAGTGGTCAGTGAGCTGCTACCCCACCTGGACACACACACAGGTGTCTGGGGCCAGATGGAATCCAGCCAGGGCTGCTGAGGAAGCTGCCAGAGGTGCTCACTGAACCACTTCCCATCATGTGTCAGCACTCCTGACTCATTGTGGGGATCCCAGCTGACTTTAGATTTTCAAATGTGGCTCTCATCTACAGAGGGAATGGAAGGAGGAACCTTCTCTCTCCCTGCAGCTCCCTGAAAAGAGGTTGTACCCAGGAGGGGGTTGTCTCTTCTCACAGATGAAAAAGAATAGAATGAGACGACCCAGAGTTGCACCAGGGGATGTTTAGATTGTACATTAAGGAAAATTTCTCCATGGAAAGGGTGGTCAAGCCCTGGCACAGGCTGCCCAGGGCAGTGGTGGAGCCACCATCCCTGGAGGTGATGCCAAGGCAGCACAAAATCTGAAAACTAAAGGCATCAGAGGGATTGACAAGATGTGTAGATGTGTAACCCAGGGATGTGGTTTTGTGGGATTTGGCAGTCTTAAGTTCAGGGTTGAACATGGTGACCTTAATGGTCTTTTCCAACCTAAATGACCCAGTTTAGTCTACTGGGTATAGAGAGATTTCTTGTGAAGAGGGTCAGGAAACTGCTTAAGCAAAAATCTCATTTCCAGGGCAGACAGGGCCATTTGGCTGGGATCAACATGGTACAGTGCATTTCAGCTATGCCAACAGGCCTGTACAAGAAAAAGAATTTTCTTCAGAAGAGGTTTCTAGCTGCGCAGTCTGGACCAAATTCTGGCTAAAAGGTACTGTGATCTTTCCCTGGCATGTCCCTGTTAACCCTTTGCTGTTGCACAATAATTTAAACAAATATATACTCACATAATCATAATTTACCCTGTCCTTTTTTAATACCAAATTCAGTCATTGTTGAATACTAACAACAAAAGTGCTGCCATACTGAAGATGTGAATTTTAGGGAAGCTGGCCAAAAAAGTTTTTTCAGCTTATGTGTTTTCTCAAGAAAATACATATTCACAGTAGTTTGATATACCAGCTCACATGGGCAAGTACACTGAGTATATAAATACTCAAACGAGAATATTTGCACGAGTAATTAGGACATGTTTGTTTTTCACAAGTGCTTATTTAGAAGGAAGTGTTTTTCTACCAAATACTCATGTATAAAAGAGGTCACGAATGCAAACAAAATGATTCATGGGGATTAGTCTGAAAGAAGATTTCCCTGTGTGTCTGTAATATTTCCACTCACCTCTGGTTGCTGTTTGGTAGCCAGTCATCTGCAAAACCTGATGAGCTCTGACAAGGCCTCTCCCAGTCTGCAGGATCATCTGGAGCACGGATGGAGGCATTACTGCAGGTTCCCCAAAGCACTGAGCTTCTGCCAGTAATTAACAATATAAGAAATAAGAATATTAATTATAATAAAATAATCCTCCCTCAACACGAGACCCTGAGTCTGGGCTGACACCTGTTCATTATCCCCAGGATGCTGTTCCCAGTTAATGCTGCCTGAGCCCATTAAGTTGGATCCAAAGGACAGGGCACTGTTTTGTGTCCTGCAAACCCAGGAGACTGACAGCAAAGATGCTGCTCAAGGCTTTTGTTCCACGTGAAAGCCTGCCTGGATTCCAGACCTTCCTGACATGCTTCTCCCACTCCCTGTGGGAGCACCCTCATGGCACAGCACTGTGCTGATGGAACCCATGGGGCTGGTTCTGATGCCTTTTTCAGGCCTACCTAGAAACAGAGGCTAGACAAAGTTAAAAAGATAAAAGTGGATATATTTAATGTACCTTAAATATGTAAAAATAATATATAAAATAAAATAGAATAAAATAAAAATATAAAAATATATTGCAAATATAAATACATGTATATATAATATATATAAAATAAAAGATACAAAATAAAACATATATATGTGTGTAAATATAAATATAAATATAAATATAAATATAAATAATTAAAAATATGTACATTAAGGGCAGACAAAGCCTCCCCAAGGGGCTACAATCAAGATGAATGATGGTCCATTATATCAGACAGATATAAGTTTGGTCTCTTGGCATATTAGGGGTTAATTCTCCAATTACAGCTTCAGGTAATGAAGTCAGATACCCCCAGTTTGCTCCCCACACTGTCCCCAATTCACTTTTGTTTGTACTTTTAGGGCCTGAGGCAGTGAGGTGTCCTTGGATCTCAGGCTGGTTTTGTTTGACCACAATGTGAAGAGGGCTCACTAACACTCTATATGGAGTTCAGAGTTATGCACTAATCAGTGCAGGATTTGAAAAATACAAAAGCTAAAATCTTAAGGCATCAGTTGCAGCGTGGTCATTCTCTCACCTTCCTTTCTAAGGGCTTGAATGCAGTGGCAGGGCATCAGCTGGATTCTGCTGTGCTGCTTCCCCCCCTTCCAGATGGAAGAGGTTCTTTCCACACATTTCCTTCCTCTTTCAGTGTGAGTGGGAGAAGGGGCTTTGTTCAGGATTTAACAGCCTCAGAGCCCTGCGGGTTTCTGAGTCATGTAGGTTGGCTTTTCAGAGCAGATCAAAGCAGACACTGTCCAGGTGTCTGTGCAAGCTGTTCCTCAGTCCTCTGGGGCCTTTAAAAGCCCAAAGTAACACCAGAATTGCCAAATAATGGTGCAATGGGTTTGACCTCCCAAGACAGTGTGAATCCATCATTGACTTCCTCCTGGCCTTCCCCTCAAGAGCCACACTCCTCCTCCCACTGCTGCCCTCCTGGCCAGTGCAGGAGCTCCTGAGCATGCAGAGGAGGAGCTCCAGCCCTCAGCCGAAGCTGCTGAGTGAGGGCACAACAACAGCAGGTTACTCCAGCAATTACAAAGAGCTCTTAGCAGTGATGTGAGATCCTGGAGGATGCAGAGAAGGTTCAGCATGGGTCCTGCAACTAGAAGCTGAGAAGGAATGGGAGGTGCTGACCTGAGGACTGATCTGATCCAGAGGTGTTCAGCAAGTGGTTTGGATCAGGACTGAGGAAGAGGCTCCAAGGAGAGGTCGAAGTTGGGGTCTGTGGGATTACAGTTTCCTGGCAGCAGTAGGGGAAAAGCACAAAAGTGAGAGACCATTCCCATGCTGACATTTCAAGAAGGGGAATATCAGTTATTTTTGACCCTGATGATATTCACAGAAGTCTGAATGATGGTATAAGACAGAGTTCTTATCAGGCACTGGTTCCAAATGGAAAGTGTCCAGATAGGTTTCCTAGAGTGATTCAAGGCCCAGGAAAGCTCACTTACAGTGGGGCTTCAACTGCTCAACCAAATCATTTTTATAAAGAAATGAGAGAGATACAACTCATAACAAATGTAGGTGGATAAATTGTAAATTGATTTCTGCTGGGTTGCTAACCAGCAGAATCATAACCAGACCCACTGAGTGGGAGCTGCAGCAAGGCAAAGTCAACCTGGAAATAATTGTTAAAGCCACCAAGCCCTGGTCAATTCATCATGCCTGAGCTGGACCTCAGGACATGGCTCTCAAATCTGTTCTGATGTCTCTTGCCCAAATATTTGGTTGGATTCAAATGGAGCAGTGACTCTTCAGATTCACAGCTCCTACCATGCAGCTGCTCAGATGGGCCTGAAAAGCTTTGCTGATGCAGGCAAAAGCATCCCTATGGCAATGTAACTCCCAGAGCTTGGCCTTTATTGTGCAAAGAAAAGTGAGTGAATGCTATCAGAGGTGTTTTGATGCCCAGGTGCAGTACATCCTCCTGGTGCAGAAATATTCCCAAAGCATCACAGCCTTGGTGCACCTGAGAAGCTCCTGGGTGGCTGAGGTGTCACATTCCCTCCTGGTCCTCACTGCTCCTGCCATTCAAGGGCTCTCCTGAGCCACCTGGAGCAGCTCCCCAGGGCAGAAATCCCAGGCCATGCTCTCCAGTGGCCTCCCCAAACAGGAGCAAAGCCTGGCCAACACAAGGCCAGGGGAGATGGAGGCAGCCTGGTGTGACCTGTGCCTGCTGCCCCTTCCCGAGGAGCTTGGCTGCTGTGCCAAGACCTCTGCCAGAGAGGCAAAGTCCTTGTGCTGTCCCTGCAGCCCAAGGTCACGGATTAATGGGAGTTACTGAGGTTTAATGGGAGTTAACTGAAGTTTACTGGGCTTCATGCCCTTTCCAAAGCAAACTTCCTTTGCACAACAGGTTTGGGGCCGTTAATGGTTTTAGGAATTGCCAATATCCTCTGCTAATGCCATCAGCACCTCACAGCTCATCCAAAAGCAGCTCCAGGAGAGCAGCCTGAGCTCAGCAGGGTGGACTGGTGATCTGTGCCCTACTTAGCTGGTGTATATATTTGTCAGTAAGTGGGGCACTCAATAACCCCAGATCTGACAGCCTTCAGATCCTGTATGGAGAGATGTCAATCATTCTGGCTTACATTAAACATCTTCCCAGGCATCTGGACTATATTATAATATCCCATCAGTGCCAAATTATAAGCGTGAAGCACACATGCTAATCTCTTGATTCTGGCTTATTTCCCTTTCAGACAGTCCATGAAAGAAGGAAAAAAAATGTCTTTTGTCAGCATAATAAAGTTAGAAACCACGTGTGAGGGAGGGTGGAGTCATCACCCAGTGTCTCTCCTGAGCCACCTATGTATTTCTGCTATAAATTTAGTGGGTTTGGCCATTTTCACTCTCTGCCCTGGTAATAATCATGGTGAGGACACCCAATAACCAGTAAATGGAATTACAACAGAGGAAATCCTTTGATGTTTTGTGCGTGCTTCTCAGATTGCTCTATGACAAGGTCCCACCTCCCCAGAGCTGGACCTGCTGTCCAGGAGGGACAGGGCAGAGACCACAGAGAGGGCACTGACCACCACCTTGTCCTGCTCTGGGGCAGGGGTGGGAGCTCTTCAGGAGAATGTGTAAATCACTTGGAAGCTCTGATCAACTTCTACATCTTAAAGGAGCTTCTGGTTTATTCTTCTTCTGAGAGTCAATTAGTGAAGGTAAAGAACATTTTCCTGGAAGTCCTGGGGATGGGATTCTTCGCATGCAAAACATGCTGGATAACTCACCCCTTTCTCCATCCAGCTCTGCTCCAGGGCCAGGAGCCCAGGTCAGCACAGGGTTGTCAATGTCCTTGGAGGTACCCACAGCTCCATCTCTTCTCAGGCAAGGACAGAGTTACTTGAGGAAAGAAAACAACAGGAATCTTCTTGCACACCCTAAGGACACAGAGATGGAAGAGCTTGGCAGCACTTTCTGAGAGATGCTCAGCACCCCCTGAGCTCGGGCAAACCCAACTGTCCCTGTGGGAACCTTCTCCAAAGCTGCTCCTGTCCCATGGAGCACCAGAAACTGCCCACTGTGGATCAGTCTGAGTGGGGTCCAGCAGGAGGAGCTGGACAGGCCCTTCCCAAGGAGAATGTTAGAGAGCCATAGGTTTGAGCCCTACCACTTCTCTTCTGCCACAGTGACCTTCAGATGACCTTGCTTCCCAGTGCGAGAGCAGCAGCAGAAGTGGTTTCAGTCCACTGCAACTGGAATGGACTGGGCAGTTTGCCAAGTGAATATCTGCTGGGTTAATCGCTGTGCAAATCTAATCAGGAACTGGAATGTGCCAGGCTCATTACTGAAATTAAATTCACCTCCAATTAAAGAGAGAGCTACAAGCTTCCATCGTGCAGAGGTGCCCCCAGGCTGCCCCTCCCAAAACCAACATCAAATCCAGTCCTGCTGAACTGCAGGTTTGCTGAGCTCTGGAGGTATTTCCAGGTGTGAGGAAGTGAACTGCTGCTTGTGATTTCCCCCAAGGCTCTCTGAGGAGTTTACTGATGCCTTTAATAAGTCACCTTGCAAGTCAGGAGTCACTTCAATGGTAGCATTTCCAAGGAGCACTCTCCAAGAGGAATCTGGGGACATGGTAACTGGAACACCTCCCATGGCAGGATTGTTCTTGTGAGCACCTTTACAAATTCTCACCTTCACATGCTGAATCTTTCCTTGGGACTCACGTATCTTATGTCTACACTGTGGAGTCCAAATGAAGAAATTAAGTTTGTGCTGAGAACAACAAGGCTGCAAAGTCAAGCAGGCAAAGTGTAGAGATGCTGACTGAAAAGTTGTTCAAGCTTCATTTGCCCCTTTGGTTTCTACATTACACTTGCACGGCCTAATCACATCATCTGTGATTCACCTGGGCATTATCTGATTGCAGGGAAAAACTTTTATTATCTTAAGTCTAAATATGTGCCTGTAACTGAAATCCAGCTCTGAAGACTTGGCAGGAGTGCAGATGTAATTCCTGACCTTCTTCTTTCCTCCTCCAGCACTGGAAGAAAAAACAATCCACTAAGATCTGGGCTTGGCTTTCACCTGGAGACAGCCAATATGGGTGCAAAACTTGAATGTTTCCTGTACACATGTCCTTGGTCCACTCACATCTTCCACTGCCTGCTCTGAAAGCCACAAGTATATCCAAAAATATAGCTGGGGTCTGCAATCCTCCATCCTCATGCCCAGAAACCAGCAGTAGATAACAGCATAAAGGGTCACAGACTGGTTCAGGTTGGATGGGACCACAGAGGATCATCTGGTCCTACCTCCCTTGCTCAAGCAGGGTCCTCCCAGAGCACGTGGCACACACTGGGACTAGAAAGACATTCAAAACCAGTATTTGTTTCAAGTATATAAGAAATAAAATATTTATTGAAGAAAATATGTCTCCTGGGTGTTCTAGATCTTGCAGAAGCCATGGGTACTGAGCAGAGCCATATTCCAGCAGGAGACCTCTTCTTTAAACAAAACCTATTTGCTCCTGCTCGGGAGCCCCAAGATGGGTTTGTCCCAATGGTCTGACCATAGCCACAGGTGGCCCATCCTTGCCTTGATGCAGAAGAGGATCATGAAGGAAAATTCACAAGCTGGGCAAGTTCATGAGCAGGTGTAAGGTGTAACTGTCTCATTTGATGCACCTCACACCTAGTTTGTCAATTTGTTTGACAATTTCTTTAGTTTTCTGAAATCTTGCTGTGTTTTGAGTGTGGCTGTGTCCTTGTGGAAACTCCTCTGAGACTGTGGATCAAACTGTGAAGTGCTGGGTCGTGCTCTCCTTATTCCTGTTGAGTTATATCACATTTCATAATCACCCTATCATTTGGAGTCACAATGGAAAACAATTCAAAGCCAGAGCTAGAAGATGAGATCTGGATCTTAACATAGTTTCTAAACGTTGGGGTATTTTTGCCATTCTAGGACTTATTTGACAGCTGTCCTTCCTTCCTTCCTTGTTCCTCTCCTGGATTTGCACATCACTCTCCTGGGTTTCAGGCCCTTTGCCAGGGAGCAATGCTCCCATCAGTGTCTGTGCCTCTCTCTGGGCTCTTCCTGCTGTCTCTGCCAGCCTGTGCTGCTGCTGGTTTCACTGAGGATCTCTTTGTGGAGCGCCTTAAGACATGAGCACCTGCAGGTTCTATTCTCAGCTCCAGAGCTAATTGCCCACATTGCCTCTCTTTAGCCCCAAGTTGCTAAGACCAGTTCCTTTGGGTTATTTAGCACTGAGCCTCAGTAGCTTCTTCTCTTGTGTGCTCTGGGAGGTTTTTCCAGTGAAGAGACACCAATTCCTGCTGGTCTCTGGGAACGTGGAGACCCCCATCCTGACTGGTTAGTGCTTGATTACCTGTTGAAGCCTCTGCCGGTTTCAATCCTAAACCCAAGCCCCACACAGCCACTGCCCAGGTCGGACCTCGTGGGGTCTGGTGCTCCTCTGCTTCACGAGTTTGTGTCTCAGCAGTGCCACGGGGCACTGGTGGGACAGCTGGAGCCAGGGGCAGAGCTGTTCCTGCTCCCTGCCTGCTGACAGGACACTCCTGCCTCACCCTGAAGTTCTGCTCCTGCTGCCTCCTGCATTAACAACCTCACACGCAATTCCTCAGCGGCTGGAGCTGCTCAGGAGCGCCAGCAGCAGCAGGGCAGGCTCGGGTGAGCTCCTTCCCCGTGTCAGCAAACAGCTGCTCAAAGAGCAGAGCTGCAGCTCAGGGCAGGCTTGAGGTAGAGCCGGGCGAGACGCGAGGGATGCAAAGCCCTTGTCGCGGAGCAGGGAGCTCAGCGCTGCCCCAAGGGTTAATTAGCCTTTGGAGGTGTTCATCTAAGCGCTTCCTCGTGGAGGGACAGCCGTCTTTGTTGCCTGGATACTGCCTTGCCGCGGCTTTGAGGAAGATACCTGGAGCTTCATTAGAAGAGGATGTTAGTGGGATTTTCAGGTTTAGCTGCACTATGTAAATTATTACCCGGGGCAGCCCTGAGGCGAAGTGGCTGCCGATTACTATCAGCCACACATCACATCCATGCTCTGACAAGACAAATAAGGGTAATTGTCTCTCTCCCCTTAATCAGGAGGATGTGATTAGCTGGAGGAGGCCTTGGCCAGGTGCTCTCACCAGCATTACCCGGCTCAGCAACCTGAGCATCCCTGCAGAGGCAGGCTGGGCAGCCAGGACCGGCCAGGTCCAACGCCCTTCAGCTGTGGAAAGTGAACAGCAAACAAGCAGCCATCTCTCATGCATTGCAGAGAGTATAATAATTAGAAAATAAAGGACACCTGATGAAATGGTGGCTTGTTCTTGGGTTTTTTTCCACATTACCTGGGCTGTACCTTTGCTGCAGCTCACCTCTCCAGCCTGAGATATACTGGATGTTGCTGATGCAAAGTGAAGGATCCCAAAGGGGCTGGGAAGGATCTGCACCCAGTCTGGGAAACTGAGCTCAGGAACAGATATGTGGAAACACAGATTTTCTGAGGTGGAAGATGTATATCTTCAGTGGCTTTGTCTCACGTTATCTCTTCATCGTGCTCTCTGTACCCATGATGAGTGAGATGCCCTGGGAGATTTTCCCTAAGTTATGGAGAAGGAGGATATCCTCCTCCTCCTCCTCCTTCTATTTTAAGGATAAAATTCCAGTTAAACTGGGCCTGAGTTCCTTGGATCCTCCCACACTCTCCAGTCTTCTGTTCACCACATGACCTGAAGTCAGACCAAATGACATTAGGCAGAGCCATCAGCAAAGTAAATAACCAGGCACCCTTTTCCTTGCCGGCAGGACACAGCAGCCTGTCAGGGTCTGACCCAGCTGAGCGTCTGAGCAGGGGGAAGGGCAGGAAATGAGGCAACAGCCTTTTAATTGGAAGGCAGTGCAGATAATTGGGATGGTTTTCCTCAGAACAGAGGATGTTGTACAGTGGCTGTGCCAGAGCTTTTGGAAGCCTCTCCTGGTCTGGGAGTGAGGAATCATCGGTGCTGGCTTTGCTGAATCCTTTCTTGTGTGTCCTGGGGCAGATGCTGTGGAAGGGCTTGCTGTGCCCTGACTCCAGAGCTCTGTCCCCCCTGCTTGAGGGAGCAAACCTGTGCACCCACCCCATCACAGCCAAGGCAGCTGCCAAGGTGACCTTCACTCAAGGGACTTCCAAAGGTGCAAAACATTCCTGAGTGCAAAGAGAGAGTGAAAGCCCCTCTACCAAGACCCTGAGACATCTTACTGTGCTGCTTCCTTCCCTGCTGCCCCCTGAGGCACAGCTACAAGGGCTGTTCTGTCCAGCAGAGATGGTCCAGCTGTAATGGCTTCCAGTGTGAAAGTCTGGGATATTCACCTGGACATTATGGGACTTCAGAGCACAAATTTAACAAGAAATATGTCAATCACTGGGAAATTACTTGATTTAGAGATGGACAGACTTGGTGCCAGATTTAACATTTTGAAATGCATTTCCTTTCTCTTGTTGCAATGGAATAATGGAATAGAACCACAGAATCATCAAATTTTGGAAAAGACCTCCAAGATCATCAAGTCCAAATGTGAGCAATCCCCAGCTTGTCAACCAGACCAGAGCACTGAGTGCCATGTCCAGACATTCTTCTAACACCTCCAGGGATGGGGACTCCACCAGCTCCCTGAGAGCCATTCCAATGCTTAAACACCGGTCCCATGAAGAAATTCCTACTGATGTCCAACCTGAACCTCCCTGAGGTCGTTTCCCCTCATCCTGTCAATGGATGTTTGTGCTGGCTCTCATTAATTATGTAGCACAAGTTCCCCAGACTCCTGCCCCCTTATGCTCATGCATGTCTCTGGCTTCATTAGAATGTTTTGATGCAATTAGAAGCATTTCTATTCCTTTTCCCTGGAATAGGAAACACTTGTCCCAGAGTGATCCCTGGCAAGCTGGCTAGGCAGCTGGTGGTGGTTACAGTGGGCGCTGATGCTGCAAGTTGTCCTTCACAGATGTGGTTGATGGTGCCATTTGCAGCTTCCTCCCACTGCTCTCCTCCACCTATTGATGGTGGTTTCATCTCCTGATTGTGCAAGAGTTTTGTGATTTGTTGTTGCAAATTAAGGTGCACAACTGCAGCTGTGTGTCCTCCATGCTGTGGAGTTGTTCAGTTTTTTGGAGTGTGGATGTGTTCTGTAAGGTGGCTCATCCCAACACCCTCCTGTTTAGAGACATCACCTTGTGGCAGGGTCCTGAATCCCTGGCATGTCAGCCTCATGAACCAGCCAGGCCAGCAGGACTGATGACAAAGTTACTGCTCCCTGAGTGTCCTCTCATCTGCTACACATCTGTCAGTTTATTTCACTTTGCTGTAACTGCACAACACACAGAATGTGTGAGGCACGGGCTCATCACCAGCCCAACCACCTGTGCTGGGAGTTCAGCAGAGCAGAGACCTTGTCCACCCCCCATGGGAGCCAGAGCAGCTCTGACCTGGAGGAGCCTGGATCTGCTTCGTCAGAGAACTGGGTGACACACACTTAAACAAATTCTTACCAATTCTTCTCAAAACCCCACCACTCAATCTGTGAGGCCAGCCTGGGTGACTCTGTAATTCTAAGAGAGATTTCAGAACGAGCAGGGACAAATCAAAGAATCACAGAAACTCATCTGGAAATGATCCCCCAGCCCCTGTCCCTGCCCAGAGCCCCAGCAGCCCCAGCCTGGGCACCCCTGGAGCGCTGTCCAAAGGCTCCTGGAGCTCTGGCAGCCTCGGGGCCGTGCCCATTCCCTGGGGAGCCTGGGCAGTGCCAGCAGCCTCTGGGGGAAGAACCTTGCCCTGCTCTGCAGCCTGAGCCTGCCCTGGCCCAGCTCAGCCGTGCCCTGGCTGCTGTCCCTGGCCCAGAGCAGGGATGGGAGCTGCCCCTCGGGAGGAGCTGCAGATCCCTGAGCTCTGCCCTCAGCGTGCTCTGCTCCAGCTGGGCACTCCAGAGCCCTCAGCTGCCTGTCACCAACCTTCTGACAAAACATGAAAGCAAGCTAAAAGGAAAGACTCCAGAAAAGCACTAAGAGAGTTGTGTATGAGAAAGAAAAGATAACCTGGTATCCAAAAATTATCCAGCTTCACTGTCCTGAGGACCTGGGGCCAGAACTTCCAAACTCCTGCTGCATTCCAACACTGCCTCGCAGAACAGCTGCAGCATCCCCAGCTCAGCACCTCGGGGCTCAGCAAGCACAGGGCACAGAGGAGGGGGGCTCTGATCACCACTGGAGGTGCCAGCAGTGCTGGGCAGAGCTGCCCACAGCCCTGTGCTGAGCTGTGCCAACAGGTTCACCACATACAGCACCAGAATCAGAGACTGAAGGGGGAGATAGTGGTTATTTTGGCACATCCTACCCTCAGGGCAAAAATTAAAAAAATACTTTGGATAAGTGTCCTTTAATTTTTAGAGCCTGGCACAGACACACAGGGCACCTTTCAGCACCTGCTGGAGGCAGTTGTGTTTAACTGCCTGTGCCGAGCAGGAGAGTCCAGCCCTGGCCTGTTACTGAACAAACCAAGTTCCAGCTTGGCAGCAGCTGAGACAGAAGATTCCAGATGTCCTGCACTGGCAGTGCTGCCCATGGAGCCCCAAAACAAGGAAAATCCATCCTCTTGCTGTTCCCCACCGCCAGCACCAGGCAGTGGTGTTTGATGAGTGTTAACTGGGATGAGCCCCTTTTCCCCCCTCAGGGAGAGCTTTGACCGGGCCCTGGTTCTGACGGAGGTTCCGTGGCCGATGGCTGTGCCAGGTGGAGCACCAGGACACGGCTGTCACCTCCATGGGGACACGGTCCCGCGGGGTCGGGAGCGCAGCCCGGGTTAGAAGTTGCCTCCCTCTTGTGGTGGCTGCGCTGCTCCGAGTGACGCGGGTGCAACCCCGGGGCATTTCTGTGCTCGGCCTTGCACACAGCATCAGAGGAGGACAGAAAACGGCCCCGAGCAGGTGGGAATCCCAGGAGCTGATGAGAAGCATCAGTCCTTCAGTGATGCCTCCTCTGCTGATGCCAGGGTGGTTCCTGTGAGCTCTGGTAGGAGATGAACCCAGAGGATTCAGCCCCAGCTAGAAGAAGCAGGTGAGAGGAGCCCAGCTTAAAT
The DNA here is from genome assembly GCA_013401135.1 of Cettia cetti. Taxonomy (NCBI): domain Eukaryota; kingdom Metazoa; phylum Chordata; class Aves; order Passeriformes; family Sylviidae; genus Cettia; species Cettia cetti. Next base: position 32,999 of record VZUI01082103.1, read on the forward strand.
GCTGGAAGCACAAAAATGGATCAGAGGAAAAAAAAAAATAGGAGAGTAAATGTGCAACTTTGGGTTAATGGTCATGGAACAGAATATCCTGAGCTGGAGGGGACCCACAGGGATCATCCAGCCCCTGTCCCTGCCCAGAGCCCCAGCAGCCCCAGCCTGGGCACCCCTGGAGCGCTGTCCAAAGGCTCCTGGAGCTCTGGCAGCCTCGGGGCCGTGCCCATTCCCTGGGGAGCCTGGGCAGTGCCAGCAGCCTCTGGGGGAAGAACCTTGCCCTGCTCTGCAGCCTGAGCCTGCCCTGGCCCAGCTCAGCCGTGCCCTGGCTGCTGTCCCTGGCCCAGAGCAGGGATGGGAGCTGCCCCTCGGGAGGAGCTGCAGATCCCTGAGCTCTGCCCTCAGCGTGCTCTGCTCCAGCTGGGCACTCCAGGAGCCCGAGGCTGCTCCTCCTGTGGCCCCTCCTGGCCCTTCAGAATCTTCATGGCCCTTCCTTGGACTCTTGTGGACAGCTTCAGATCCTTTTGTAATGCCCAAAACTGCACCCAGGGCTTGAGGTGAGGCTCCAACACAGGGAATGACCCTCAGAAGTCAAAGGAGTGAGTTTGAATGTCCCCTCCAGCTGCTGATCCTTGTGGAAATGCAGGAACTCTTAAGTAACAAAAGGCAGATACCTCAGGAAGGCAATGCCAACACACCTGACTGGTGTCACACTGAGAGCAGCAATGCTCAAGAGAGCACTTGAGAGGAGATCACAGAACAAGACGAGAAAAACTGGAAACAGTTTGGCAAAAAAACTCAAGCCTGACCTGCCCTGTATTAACTGTGGAGCTGAACATCCCTGAAATGTGTCCTGCAAACAGGGAATTCTGCAATAACTGCCACAGAAAGGAGTATTAAGCAAATATATGCAAAGTTATCAAGGCTATGAATCACAGACAGTGACAATGCAGAGAGCAGGGGAAAAAAGGAAAGGAAAGGAAAGGAAAGGAAAGGAAAGGAAAGGAAAGGAAAGGAAAGGAAAGGAAAGGAAAGGAAA
>VZUI01082108.1:0-10538 GCA_013401135.1 Cettia cetti
AGAGAAGAGAAGAGAAGAGAAGAGAAGAGAAGAGAAGAGAAGAGAAGAGAAGAGAAGGAGAGGTGTTCACCCATTCTTTCCTTCATCAGAAGATCTTGTAATGCATTAGACTCTTAAGACAGTTGTTTTCCGTGTTGTTCTGTCATCTTTAGCTGACCCCATTCTTCCTTTCATTGCCTAATAGACTGGTCTGGGAGCACCTCATTTGGATGGAAGGAGGAAATATTTTTCCTCAGATAGAATGAGGTCAAATCTAGTCATCTTCAGCATCTCGATACACAAGCCCCAGTTACATCAAAGCAAAGCCTGGGTGAGATCATTAGGAAAAGAATTTCTGAATAAATCTATATAAAAGTGTCTGAATAGGTTAATGTTCTTGCTGGCTAAGACCTCCAAAATTAATTTTTCTACAAGCAGATTTGTACACTAGTCTCCTTTGAACCCATATGACCACAAATACATGCAAGAAGTACCTTACCCCACTTACCCCACTTCCTGTCAATCTTAGTCCTGTCTTTAAATATTCTAAATTTTAACAATCATAAAATATCCAAATGTGTAGAAGTTTCTGCAGTTAACTGAGACTGACTTTCAAAGCCATGAGCTTTTTGATCTCCTAAAGATCTAAGAGCATTTTGTAGTTTACACTTGCATAGAGGTGTTTCAAAAGAGATATGATTATCTCATGTTCATAAAAAAGCATAATGAGTTATTTTTATTTTTTAAAATATACAAAGCATTTATTTGTGTGAATATTTTTCCAGAAAACCCCAAAGGTTTATGAGACAAACGATCCAAAGAGTATTAGCTTTGAAAGAACATAAGAGAACATGTGAATTTTTTATTAATATTCAGTTTTTATATGCATAAAAAGTGGAAGTGTTCCCTTAAACTGAAGAAATCCAGCACAATTACTTTCCTGAATCAGTTTTCTGTCATTTTTAGTGGAAGAAAATACATATAAAATTTAATGGGCATGAACTGACTGGTAACAGAAAGGTTGTAAGCTAAAACAAAAATACTGAAAATTCTTCAGATGTCTATTTTCTGGGTCATGTATGATTTTGGAACAATTTGTGTATGTTTTAAGCAAGTAAAGATCATAATCAAGAGAAAAAAAATTAAAATAATTCTGTAAATAAAATGTCTATTTACATTGGTAACTTCCAGTTTGCCTGAATAATCTAGATTACTTGAACTCATCAACAAAATTTAATATACCCACATTTGGAAAAAAATTGAACTTTGCTCAACTGTCAAACATATAATTTCCACTCAACTAGTTGTTTTTATTGATTTATTTTTTTTCAAGAGAATAAGCAGGTCAGTCAGTTACGGAATGTCTGATAAGGAAAAAAGACACATTCTTAAACATTCTCCACACAACGATTTTCTCCTGTAGAAGTGAAGGAAAAGCAATGTTGTCTTAAAATGTCTGTGTAGAGTTGACAATTATTGCTTATTATTTTGGCAAAAGAATATGGATAATATTTGTTACACTTGAACTGAGTGCTGTGATTTATTTTAGAGTCAGTGTTATTCAATTTGGTGTTTAGCTGCCTTTTCATCATCTCTGTACTTATATCCATAGAGAGCAGAAGTTGCTGGGCACTGCTTATGATTGTTTGGTATTTCCTACTGGTATACTATGTGTGTTCCTTGGAGATAGGAAATATGAATCTTTCCTTGAGCATATGTGGCCCCAAATTGAAAAACTCAAACCTCCAAACTCCCTCCTCCTAACCTCTCCAACAACTATTTTCAAAGGATCTCTCCAGCTCCCTTATCTCATTAGTACACCTGATGGCTCTGCCCAACAGCTTTCCCATCTCTCTTCAGGGCCCTAGAAATGCCCAAATTGACTGCTATAAGCAATGTGTTTGGCCGTTGTTTCAAGTGAAATATGGACAGAATGTAATTTTCTTTGTTTCAGAATCATATTTTTTAACTACACACTGTTGTCTGCCCAGAATATGTCTGATGAAACTGGAGAGCCTTATGCTTTCCTGAATTTCTAAGCACCGCTATACTTACGTAAAGCTATTAAACAGCTGTATGATGATTAATATATATAATGAGTGATCAGCACAACTAAATTTCCATGAAAACCAGCACACAAAGAAAAAATGAAAAAAAAATGGAGTAGAGATGGTATAGGTCTGAAACTCGTTCCCTCATATCACTGGTGTGTGAAGGAGACACAGAAGTGATTCCAGGTACAGAATTCACGTGCAGCCACAGGGATATGTGATGTGTTTAAAAAATACTACCAGCCTTCCATCTGACTTTCTTAGGTGGCCAAGTATTGCAGGTATTTTGCCTCATATGTGTAATTAATTTATTATTAAAATGCCATTATTATCAAAATGCCCATTAAGAAGATAATCTCCATTTGCATATGAGCAAGATTTGTACTAAACTAGCTGGTACACAGCCTAAACTTTCAAATATTGTACTACAAAATATTTATTTTTCAAAGACTTTAGCATACTTAAAGCATTTTCTGTGTCTTTCCCATGGCTTTAATTACAGCTGTAACTATTCAGGACCTTTGAAAAACAAACTGTGTTTTTAAGATGGTTACTCAGAAAATTAGAAATTAAGAGAGTAATTTTGAAAAGCTTAATATAAGTGACTTCATTTACGTAACACAGGAGTTTGTTGACAAAATCAGAGATGAAAATCAGTTCTTTGGCTGAAGGTCCAAACAACACAAGGTTTGGTTATTTTTCCTTTTTCTTTTTGTCAAATATACCAGCTTTTAGTACAAACATTACTGGGGACCTATCATTATGAACTGTACCACCCCTCTTCATGTGCAGAATACTGTTCTCTGCACCTCATTGGAGTTTCAGCCTTCAGATCATGTTATGCCTTTTCCTGATAAGTTAAAAAAATTGTACTATCATAAAATTTCTAATGATGTTTCTAACAATGGTATTTAGAACTCAAAAATAAGTAATAAATTGAATATCAAATTCAAGTGGAAGAAAAGATTTGACTCCCTTTTACCTGTAAACATGTGATGTATTGATCTGTCTCCATTTTTAATGACCTGCACATTTACAGTTCTCAGTTTTAAGAGACTTGGAAATCTAATCCAAAGTTATATTCACAGAGAAGATGTATAGTGAGTATGAACTTCCTAGGAGCGTGATTAGAAGACTTGCACTGGAGAAGGCTGCATTTGATTTGGGACTGCAAGATTACATTTCCATATTTTGTAAAAGTAGTGTCTGGCTTAACATGTACTACTTACAGTCAAGGCTCTGCATTAACAGGACAGCATTTGCTTTCAATACCTAGTTTGCATCTTTGCATCATGCTGACCCAAAATGTGTAGATGTAGAAATCCACTATTAGCCTGATGAGTTTGTGTCTGGCCCTTGCACAGTCTAGATGAATTCCAAGGTGCCTGAATGTTCTTTTGGGTTTGACTGGTGTTTACATCTCTATTCACCCCTTAAATAGGTGAACCTTAAATTCTGCATGCAATTTTTCCTGGCGTGATTTTTTTGGGTATACTCATAATGAGCCCAGTCAAGCAGCTCAGTTCCAGCTTCCCAGCTATCTCCTGGAACAAAAGAGATAATGCTTTATGCTTTCTCTGACGCAGTATGAGCTCTCTGAGGAGAATGAGGACAGCCAGAGAGGGGAGGGAAAGCAAACTGAGTCATCTGAGCCAGAGCTCCCACCTCCCCAAGGACTCTTGTAGCCAACTGTGAAGCCTTGTCTCCAAGGCACTCTGATATTCACAAGTGTAGCAGAAGCATGGGAGTTGTTAGAGCTGCTTGGGTTTTGTTTGGTTTCCTACTTAAATGAAGTGTGCTGTGCTCTATATCATTATGTCTGGGAGGAAGGTTACTTGATAAATTTTTTCTGAATATTTTTAGCTTACGCTGCTTCTTATTTCTCAGAGTTTAGTGAAAGAACTAGAAAGAAGAACATGTATTTTGTGAAATATTTTTCTGTCAGCTTTTGATATCAAATTTTGTCATTATTTCACCACAGGTTTTCCACTAGGGAAAGGGTTGTTCAGTCTGGCCCTCAGTTTTTATCCTATCCACACTGGAACTAATCTTACTGGCAACAAACATAATCTCATTTGAATGAGAGAGACTGAAAAGTGATATCAAATTCCTTTCTACATTAAAAAAAAAAATAATCTGCTGTGCTCTTTTGAGCTCCAACAATGACTATATTCAGTTTATCATTCCAGGCATTTCTTCCTGTAAACTTCCTCACAGGTCTTTGAAAATACTTTTTTATAAGGGAGAGCTATTTCACATGCCCTCCCACTTTGTCTGAGAAACACAGTCACATGGGAACCGATTGCTATCCCCAGAAAGGATGTTTTCACTTAGAATTAATACAGTTTTATTTAATTTATGACATCACATAACATGATAAATTATGAATTAAAAATAACATTATTTGCTGTGTGAATGCTTGTCATCCATTTTGATAGAAAATTAATCCTGAAGCTTTTGAAAAAAGCTTCCAGCAGCACACAGTAACATCATTAGCAGCACAAACTCAGAAAGGACCTTTTGCAAATGGGAAGTCCTAGAACCTGCACTGCTCTGCTTTGTTTGGCTTTTATGATTGACTAGATTTTCATGTATACTATATTTTTATTCAAAGATGTATAGAACAAATTGTTTACTCTCAAACAATAGTTTATAGATAGCAGGATCTAAATGTGACGTGTGCTGCCCATCGGTTCTAGCAAGGAAAGAGGTATAGATCCAGCTGCCAGTGCTCTATCGAGGAGCTTGTCTGAAAATTACTAATTTACATATTTGGCTCAGCATACAATTTTAAATATTTTAAAAAATTATTTCTTATCATTTCCAATTGTGCATTCATTTGCTTTCAAACTCAGCCAGACATGAAAAATATCCTGCATACTGTTAGGTATATGTCTACAAAGAGCCTCTAGGATTTGTGGAAAAACACAAGAATATTTTTTCTGTTATTTTAGTTTTTTGATTTCAGAAGAAAAGATGAAGTGATGGGCTAGAAATAATAACACAAAGCTAATAAAACCCCTTTTTATCCTAGAACATTTGAAGTTGTTTGGCTGAAGTTTCAGTCAAAGATTTGCGCTGTTTCTTTAATCTGAACTGATTCACCCATTCCAGTGAAACTAAGAATAGATTTTCTGTCTTTGTATGATTCCTGACTGTCTGTAATCTGAGGAAATTAAAAAGAAATGAAATGACTTTTACATTTGCTATGGGACAGTACTTGGCAGAAATTCTTTCTTTGGTACTCAGCTTTTAAACAAAGAATCTTGAGAACAGCTTCCAGTTTATTCAGCATCACACATGAACTGGATCAACAGCACCTCTAGGTTGAGTTTCTAGCTGTGCTGCTTGACTGAAATATCTCACACTGCATCTGATTTTCTCTTTTTACTGATCATAGCTTTTATGGCTTTTGTTTAACATAGGCTGCATTTTCAGTTAAGGGGAAAAGAAATGAAAGGAGGGGGCAAAGATCCAGCACTACATAGACATCATAAATCCCAGTAATATGAACCAGATAAATATGGCTCAGAAAAACATGGTTAAACTTTATTGGTGAGTTTGCCTTTAATATGCTTTGCAGAATTTTAATAGCAGCCAGTTTTGGTTGTTGTTCATTCCAGACAAGAAAGGTGAAATGTGATGAGAGCTACAGATGATTTGGGTGGTCTACATGTGGCTATGAGTCAGTGTCTGTCTGTCTGCCTTATTTACAACTGGGACAGCTACTTGTGGTGGGTGAACTGTATGTTAGGAAGAGAGGTAGCTGCAAAGAATGAAAATAAAATGGTAAAGGGAAAGCCTTATTCAGAGGTTTCTGCCAGGGGAAAAAATATAATCAAGGAAAGGTCAAACTAGAGGAGGTTCTGAGGGTAACCTGACAGTGCCCAAGGCTGAACATCTAAAATAAAATGCATTCTCTATAAACACACTTAGGTTGTTGCTTATTCTGGTGCAAATCATGTCAATTGCACCAATGTCTGGTGGGCAACTTGAGGGCAATGTATTTCCTTCACTGAAATTTAAAGAGGAAGCTGGTTTAGAGCTGAGTACAGACAACGAATGGGAGGAAACAAGTAAGTGAGAAGTTAAGTTTTGGGAAGTTTGCTGGGCTGATATATGTGTAAACAAACACCTAGAAGATGTTTGGTGATAATTAGAGTTTGATACTGCAAAATTCTTCATCATCTCTCTCTAAGTCATGCATTTAACAAAGTATTTGAGCACAGACAATTTTGGAGTTACAGGTAGAGCTGTGAAAGACACGATGACAATTTTCATGGTTGGATAAGTGCATGTGTTTTGGTAGCTTACACTGAACCATTGTGTGCCATTTAAAATGCTGTTTATAAATTCTAGACTCTAAGGAGCAGCTGCACATCAAATGTGCTAAAAGATCAGACAAAATAAAGGGTATTGAAGGAAAGATTATTCTTTTGATAGACATCTGAGCTGTATAAATGTAGCCCTTTGGAGCAGAAGAAAAGAGAGAATGATCAATATAGCAGTTGCTCCAATGACAGTTCAGTGAAACTTTGAAAATGTTTATTAGATATGTATTGCTATTTTCTTGACTGTATTATCAGAATCAGCGCAAAATATGCCATTAATTTAGTCTGTTTAATGATTTCTAAAACAAAAGGTTTGTAAATTGATCTTGGCTGCTTAACAAACAATAAGTTACATTGCCAATATTTAGCAGGAAGAACATTTTTTTAAAAACTCCAACTAAATCAAACAAGTTAGAGCAAATTTTTTTAAATTATAAGTGCCAGCCATTTGGAAGTATTTTAAATTTTACACTTTCTAAACCTCTTTAAAAGAGCCTTTTTATTGTTAAATTTGTGAGGAAGAAAAAAACCAAAGCAAAGTTTCCAAAATATTTTTATTTCCAAAGCAAAACCTCCAAACTTTTCTTTTTCTTCTTTTTTTTTTTTTTTTCTCTTCACTTTTTTAAGATTAGTCTTTAGGTTCATACAAGGAGTCTCATCTGGTTGTGTCAATGTAAAACAGGAAGAAAACATTTATTGTTGAGAAACACACAATACAGTAAATATAATTTTGAAACAAGCAGCCCTAAAATCCCTGAAAAGCTAACACTACAAAAGGCAGAGCAACATTTTAATGGCAGCCTTAATTCTGTCTCTGTTCTACCTGTCATTCTCTGTGCACTGTATCTGCTATAAAGAAAAAGTTCATTCTCAGGTGCAGCAATGGAGTACTTATTCCTTGTTCTTTGATGACCAGTAAAGAATCAGAAGAAACATGGGCTTGATGTGAAGAAGGTAGAAGGAAATTCAAGGTGGAAAACTATCTATTACATTGATTATGGATTCCCTTGGTTCTTCTGTACATAGAGCAAAAGTCCACCAGAAAACTTGGAAACCAACACAACACTGAATTTTAAAAGAGTCTTGACTACATTTATGTTTTGAGTTTTTTCTGTTACTGCACCACTCAGGGTTAAATAAGGTGCTAAGTGTCTAAGTTTGTTAGAAACTGTGCCATAAAAGCCCTGTGATTCAGATCCAGGCTTGTGCTCTCAATCAGCTCACTGGAGAAGCTAAGACAAGAGTTCAGTATAATTTCAGTTATTTTAAACATTGCTAAGCTTACTCAAAGTCAGTGCTGCATTAATGTCTATGCTTGTCATACCTCAAGGCCTGCTGTTGGAGTAAAAAACTTTGGCATCAGAAGGACAATCACAAATTGGCAGCCCAAGTACCTGCCTCAGGTTTTTGACATTTTCATACATTTAACTTAAAATACATTTTCCATTATCTGAACTGCAAAGTAAAATTGCAAAGCCTTAGGTTTGCCTCCTGTATCATCATCCAGGTGGGTGGGTATGGTTTTATTTTAAAATCCTTATCACTGAAAAAGAGAGGAGAAGAATATTGTCTGTTTTCCAAGTAAATGTGGAACTGCAGTACTGGCAGTCAGAAGGATCTTGTTTTGACTTGCAAAATGAGCACAATTGATAACGAAGCCACTGAGGGAGAATAAATGTGAAATACGAGATACCATTTTTATAGCATCCTTTTTCTGATCATAACAGCCACTTTCAGAAAAAGTAACCTTGGCAATAATTTTATTTATTGTTGACATCCACTTTGAATAAAGTTGAGACATGGGAATGCAATAAATACTACCAACAACATTTATGAACAAGCTGCAAAAGCCTGTATTTATATTCAGCTGCATAGGACAAATGTAAGAAATAAACACAGAGTTTATTCTCTTCAAGCATACATGTGGTCTTTATTTTTTTTATTAAATCAGATCATTTTACATTTTCACATATAATTGGCTTCATATATTAAACATGTCGCAGATGGAAAATGCAAAATAAAGGCATTAAACCAGCTTGAATTATTGTAAAAATAGACTTTGAAAGCTGACTTTGATATCCAGTGTAACTTTGGGACCTGAGGGGATGCAGTAATAAAACACAATTCTGGGACAGTGTAAAAATCAGAGTAACTTTGCCCCTGGCCTGTTCCTGGTGTGGAAGTTATAGTGGTTGAATTACTAGAGTGCAGTAAGTTCCCTTCCAAAGGGAAATGCAAAAACAGACTCCAGAAACCTTTGGAATAGCTGTAAGTTTTCATTAAGAAGCAAGTATTTTAGAAGAAAAACTTTCAAAAACTTTCTGAAAACCCATCCTTCCTCTTGTTTGCTTTCATTACTCTCTCATTTCTTCTCCTCTCAAACTCAAATACAATAGATCAAATCAGCTTATCTTTCCAATTATATTGACAGAATATTGACAAAAAAAAAATTAAGTATTGTTAAGTAGTATTAACACTAAACCAAGGACTTTTCCTTTTCTCATACCACCTGACCAGTTAGGTGGCTGGGGGAGCACAAGTAGCTGGGACGGGACACAGCTGGGACAGCTGACACAAACTGGCCAAAGGAATATGATGTCATATTCCATGCCATATGACATCATCCTCATCATATAAACCAGGAGGAAAGGCATCTTTGGGGTGATGTTTCAGAACTGAGTGGGCACAGGTTAACAGGTCATGAGCAATTGTCTTATTTTGTATATAGGATTGCTATTATTATTATTATTATTATTATTATTATTATTATTATTATTATTATTATTATTATTTATTGCTTCATTTCTATCTTGTCATACTGTTTTATCTCAAGCCATGAATGTTACTTTTTTCCCCATTTTTCTCTCCTGTCCCCACAGGGCTCTGAGTAAGTGAATGACCATGTGGTTTCTAAGCCCCTGCTTGGTTAAATTACAATGGTCCTTTTTTGGTGCCCAACATGGGACTTCTTCAGCACTTGTTATCTCTTTCTCTAGTGATATTCTGAAATCTTTTCTTTCTGGATAATCCATGACCACTTCCAAAAATTCTGAATTACTGGGTTTTTCTATTTTAGCTAGTTGTGTGATCAGTGTGACCCACTTACCCCGTGCAGAATCAGCTGCATGATGTGTAGAGGGGACTCTCCCTTTCAAACACCCAGCCTAGTACTGGCAGACAGTGTGCTAGCAGGAGATTGTCTTCAGCACAAATAATTTCTGAAGCAGCTCAAACCACTATTTTTTTTTAGTTGGAGTATAGCAGGCCTCAGATCCTCTGTATCCCAGACTCAAAAACCTAAAGGGTTGACCTAGAGTCTCACCTGGTGCTTTCTGCCAGAGGTTCCAGGTAAAAACAATCTTCTTGCCTGTGTTATAGATCACATTTTTACGTCTTTCTCTGTCCAAAGTGGCCCAAGATCTTCTGCATGAGTTATCTCCTGTTTGATTTTTTTTCAAAGGCTTGTCATTGCTCAGGGCCCCATTTGAAATTGTTCTTCTTCTGCGTCACTTGATAGACAGGACTGAAAATCAGACTGTAATTTGGAATATATATTCTAAAAAACTCACAGTGCCTAAGAAAGCATAGTTGTTATTTTATTGGTCACATCCATCCATTGATCCACTGGTATCTAATTATGTCCAACTTGGATTTTTTTTCTAAAAACTAATTCTCCCATGCAGGTTCCATGATTTTACTTTGTTCTATGGCAAAATAGTTTTTAGAAGGATTTAGACCATTTTCTTCCCCTTCTCAAAAACCTCTTCTGCTACATAGCATGGCACAATAATATCATCAATGTATCTCAGATTTCTGGAGCTCCACTCTGTTTCAGTGCAGGCTGGGTCAGTCTGTGGCAGATGGTAATGTTGTGTTTGCATCCCTGGGGCAGCTGATTCCAGCTGTACTGGACACCTTTCCAAGGGAAAGCAAATTGTGACCTGTACTCTTCTACCAAAGGAGAGGAGAAAAATGAGATAGCAGTTGTGGCATAACAATCACTGCTGGGGGATAGGCTGAGTATCAGTAAGTGAGTGGTGAGCAATTGCATTGGGCATTGCTTGGATTTTTTTTTTTGTTTTGTTTTATTCCTCTCTCTGTTTAAAATTATTATTATTATTATTATTATTATTATTATTATTATTATTATTATTATTATTATTATTATTATTATTAT